>JACWBX010000982.1:0-38189 GCA_014622435.1 Polypedilum pembai
CTAAAAATCAACTAAAATTTAGTCGGTTAATTTGATCGACTAAAAATCAACTAAAATTTAACCGGTTAAAATCTTCGGCTAAATTTCAACTAAATTTTAGTCGATTAAAATTTTCAACTAAAAAACAACTAAAATTTAGTCGATTAGTGTTTTATTTTTAATCGACTAAAAATTAGTTGAATTTTAGTTAGTCGAAAAACGGTTTCGGACTCTGATTGTTAGATTGTACACTTTATACATCCAAAAATTAAAAAAAAATAATATAATCAACTGCAAACCAAAGTCTGAAATTGTTTGACATTTTAGTTGCAAATAACTCAATTTAACTTAATATTATTCGATTAAATATTTCAACCAAAAATCAACTAAAATTAAGTCAAATAATTTTTTATTTTTAGTCAACCAAATTTTGATTGGTTTTTGGTTGAAATATTTAATCGAATAAAATTTAGTTGCGACTTTAGTTAATCGCAAACAATTTCGGATTTTTTTCTTTGATTAATCGCGATTACTAAAATTTTTTCGTGGACGCGTTTTTCGAATTTTTTATTTCAATTTGAATTTAAACTGACTGTTATTTTCAGATTATTTTATTTTATTTTGGTTATTTTAGGGTTGAGCAAAATCATGTGCACACATTTTTTATTCTATGTGCGCACATTTGCCCAACCCTAGGTTATTTTGAATAAAGCTTCTGATTAGAAACAAATTTGTTAACGCTCTAAACTGTTAATCAACATTGATATGTAGCGACAAAAATGCGCTTAGATACTCCGATCCATGTTTGTACTTTCTTCTTAATATTATCTTTTTAGTTTGCATCAAGGCGTTCGAACTACATCAAAAAAGTATCATAAATTTTTTGATATACTTGATACTTTCTACATATATCTATTTTTACAAATTTTTCAATCCTTACACAATTTTAGATAACAAAATATGAAACCCCTTTGCTTTCATAAAGTTCGATGAAAAGCTTCAACAACATTTTTTCTAAGTTATGAAATATATGAATAAATTTCGTTCTATAAAATTGCACAACTAAAGAGAAGAAAACAAACAAAGGAATTAAAGGGAAATGGAATTATGGCTGAATTAATAGAAATGATGACATAGACAAAAGGGAGGAAGGATTACAAGTTCTACTTGAACTTTCTCTTTACAATAATTTCCCATTGCTATTACTATTACTAATCTGACAAGTACGAAGAGTGAAGTTGCTTAATAAAGTGAATTACACAAAACATGCACACACGAAGCACAACAAGTTCCATGGAGAGAAAATAAAAAGAATTTTATGGAGTTAGATGAAGATTTGCGACTTTGCACTCGCAATTGCTGGTGTTTTGTGTGAAGTAAAAATCTCATTTTGTGTTCTCTTGTGAGATTAAGGTCATCTGAGATGGAAATGGAAATGTATGTAAGTAAAAGTAAGATGCAATCATGTTAAGTAAGCGAATGACAAGCATTTTGTTTTTTCTTTTTCTTTCTTTCTATTTTTGTGGGTTAATGAGAGTTTGAAAGTTGAATAAAGGAAAAAAATTCTTTGAGCTCATTTCACAGTTAGCTTGATTGGAAATTACGTAATTTAGTATTTGAGATAGAATTCTTCTTCTTTTATTTAGTAGTTTTGAACAAGGAAAGTTTGATTCTCATAAAATATTTTTAAATTTCCTTAAATAAAAATATCAACAATGTAAGTTAAGGAAAATCTCACAGAAATAAGCAATTTTATTACAATGTAATGATTTTAAATAATGAAGACAATTGATAGATAACAATTGAAATTTTTTTTGTCATTTATATTATTACAATCTCAAAAGAAATTTCGCTTTAAAATGAATCATGAATCATCAAAATTTGCTCTAGCAACAAAAATACGGTAAAATAAGAAGCGACCGTGCTCATTGAATATCTTCTTCCATTCATTTACATTTATTTTTCAACAAAATTGTAGAACGTTTAAAGCTAAATTACATATTTACTATTGTCAATATGAATTTGTTGAATAATAGAAAACAAGTCTCAATTGCAGAAATGGTGAGGTAAACAAATATCAGTAATTGAGTATAAACCATAAAACGTTTACTGTTGTTATGTTCCATTTACTTATTTATTTTTCTTTCTCCATAGTGGGTGTAAAAGAACTGTTATTATCCTAGTTTAAATCAAGGTGTTAGAGCTCTTGATAGTGAAAACAGAGTAACCATTGAAACTCAAAAATTTTGTATGAAACTTACAAAATTTTTTTTGTTAATTTATTAGATATTTTGTTAGTTTGTTTGACTTTTTGTTAAAGTTTTTCCCCTTTGGTTTAAATAAATATTCACTAGCCAACCAACTGAAATCAATAAAACAAGAATTAAAACAAATTTAAAATTTAAACTTGAAGCAAAGGCCTGAGAACTCTTTTGATATTTCGCATAAAGATACCTTTGATATTCGAAAAACAAAAAATTTTTTTAGACAGAACTTTTACTAAAAGAATTACAGTTTAAAAACAATAGCACAAAGCCATGCATTCCTCTTTGAATTTTATTCCTTGAGCTTCTTGCATTTTGTAGGCTATTAAGATTATTTTTAGGACTTATAGTAAAAGAAAAAATCACGATATCAAAATCATCAAAAACTATCAAATGAATTCGCAGGCTTTGCTTGAAGCAACTTTTAAAAATTTTCATTTTCTAATAAAAATACTAAATTGAAATTCAATAACTTAAATAAATCTTAATTTCAAACATACTTCAAATCAAATCAAAACTTATAAATCTTCATACTTTACTGATTTTAACTTGAAATGTGAATTTGACATGAGCTTATGTGATAACATAAAATTGTAATTTATTTTAAATTTACTCAGATATCTGATCTGCTTTTGTCATTCAAAGTGAACAAGAAATTCATCTTGCTTTATCACAAAATGCATAAATACAGACAAGGACATATAAAAGATTTTGTGAAGTTTCAATTTATCTTTATCTAAACATGATCAATATTTTTTTTATATTTAACAATGCATCTGGAATATATACAGAAGCCAGTGGGAAATTTTGCAAAATAATTTTTTTTTCTTTTTGAAAATTTAAACCAAGAATGCTAAAAGTTTTTAAAATTTCTTAAAGTTCAAATAAAAATTTAACAATAAAATTTTTTTCAATAATTTCAAAGCATTGAAAAAGATTTCTTTCATATTTATTGAGCAATAGCAAAGAAACAAAATCTCTGTTCAAAATGACAGCAAATTTATTATTTTTATATAAATCTCACCCTAAGCTATGAATAAATTTCATATTGTTGAGCAAATACACAAGAATGCAAATAAAATTTTCTATCTTCTTCTTCGATTTCACATGCATATTCAGTGCATTGTTCAATTTAATCAAGATACATTGTTCTCTTTTTTAAAATGATTTAAATTTTCAAAATATTCTTTTTTATTTTTTTATGATTTTCATTTAATTTATTCCTAGGCGTAGACACATAAAAAAGAGCAAGAAAAATCAAAAAAGAGTAATTTGGAGCAACAAAGAGCAAAAAAGATCAAAAAGTTTCACGTTGTTGCTCTTTTTCGATCTTTTTTTTTTGCTCTTTTTTGTGTCTGTGCATCAGAACATTAAAAATTTATTCCGGATAGAACAGTGTCAAAGTACAAAAAAGAGCAAAAAGACCAAATAGGAGCAACAAGAAGCAACGTGTGCCTACACCGTGATTTATTCTCAAAAAAAAGCATTTAAAATTTTTTTACTCATCTTTTTTTGCTCATTCGCAAAGGATTATCATAATTGAAATCTCACATAATCTTCACTGCTGCTACCACTCAACAACCGCAACTAAGGCTTAAAACTCTAGATTAACATTATTATTTGTGTCTTGCTGATGTTGCTATGTTTTTGGCTATTACCGTAATTCCATGATTATATTTTTTATCACATAACGATTATCGCCTTTAATGATAGAGACATGAGGCTAGTTTGGGGTCAACAGAGTAATGATGACTGCTGCTCGGGGAGAATCAACTATGTTAAACATTAATTGCTACATATATGTGAAGATTTAGAATAGATTGTGATAATGCTAATGTTTGTTATGGGTGTGTCATGCATTTAGAAAAATACGAGAAATAAAATCTTTTTTTCTGTCAGCTTCTTTGAAATATTTCTAGAGAAAAGAAAACTATCAGAAATAAAATTCATTGGTGTCAGTTATCAAAAGATTACTTCTTTTGAAGAATTGTTTTGATGTTACGAAAATTAAAAAGGAAAAACAGATTTTAATTCGTGATATATTTCAGAAATGTAAAAGAAGATAGATATAAGGCTTAATGCTTAAAAGATATTTTTGTTTTGCATATCAACAATTCTCACCTAGTTAACTTTCATATAAAAAGAGAGAAAATTATTTAAGCGAAAGCAATTAAAGCTCTTTAAATACAACTCTGTTTTGTATCAAAGTTCTTTTGATGTTATATAAAGCCTTAGTTGCCAGGAAATAGTCTAATTTTTTCTCTTTTTGTCCCTAGAAAGAATGTTCTCTCAAAATTTTATATTGTTTTATCTTTTAAAGAGGTTAAAAACAATTTCTATTAAGCAATAAATTAATCGCTTGAGGTTACGAAAATCATCAAAAATTTTCGGAAATTGGCCAGATATAGATAGCAAAAATAATTGAAAATCGATATAAAATGCTTGAAATATTTAAAATCATTTCGTTTCCATCTTTTATGTTTTTATGGTGTATTATAAAAACTTCACGGAGGGTCACGGAAATTTATCCGAAAGAATTGCACTAGAAATCCTATGAAATTCCAATAGATTCAATAGAATTTTATGTCAAGTTTTTTAAAATTTCTAATTGAATTCTGTCAAATAAATATCAAACACCCAAACATGAAGCTTTCCAAAAATAAAATTTAATCACAAATTGATCTAATTATGTGCTTAACCGCTATCCACTTACACGCAGCAGCATAAGTTCAGAAAATTTATTGATAATTTAATTACGAGTTCTTGCGTTCAACCTAAGAATATATCTCTATGACTTGCTATTAATGAGTTTCGCTTGTCAAACTCTGTTAGCCAATTAGTGGATATATAAATAAATTTTTTGAAAGTTCTTAGGTTATTTTAATAATTTCTATAGTAATAAAAAATATTCTCATAACTCAAATAAATATAATTGAACAAGAGACAAAACATGATGTAAATAAGAAGATTTTTTTCTCCCTAGTGCCATTTGCCATAATCTGATTGCCATTTCACTCCAAATCGGAAAAAATTGAGATGAAAACGAAAACTTTTTCCTTGTGATGCGTCAAATCGACCAAAAATCGATTTCACATTTCAATGGAAATTTTCCCCTCCGTGAAGCTCACTGTGCTGAGCTTTTTTATATTATAAAGCTAATATTGTTCATATTATCATTACCGTTGTGCTCTGTAATGCGTATTTGCTGGCACATTTTTCTTTCATACTTGCTTAAGGGAAATTGTGAAAAAAAGTAAACAGAAACAGACGGGAAATGTGAAGAGTTACATTAAATCCGATTAAATTCTTGTTTTTATCTATAGAAGGAAAAAGGATCATTTGGGATGATGCTTGAATATGACATGTGATGGATTTTAATTTTATTTTTGCAAAAAAATTTTGAAAAATTTTACTTCAGAAATTGAAATATTCGCCTTAATTGACATTTTCATGACAACAGCTTGAAGGTTTCGGTTTTTCGTTAGAAAAATTTAACGAAAGCGTAGAATTCATAGCACTTATGGAATTTTATTTATTTTTTTTTTTTTTGATAAATTTGAACATTTAACTTTTTCCCACATTGCTCCTTTTTATTCTTTTTTTGCACTGTGACACTATTTTATCCAAATTGATGTGCAAACACAAGAAAAAGCAATAAATATCATAAAAGTGCGGATGAGAACAACAATAAGTAACTTGTTGATTTTTCTTGCTCTTTTTTATGTGTCCATGCCTGGGCTTTTTCAGTTTACTATAAACAATTTTTAACTTAAAAAAAATTTTATTTTCCAAAAAATTTTGAAAAATTCGATTAATCAAAATTTTTGATTGATAGAAATTTCCTGAATATCAATTTAAAATCTAATTTTATTTCTAAAAGATCAGCATGAGAATAAATATATCAAAAAGAAATTTTTATATATCTTCAATTTCCAATTTTCATACACATGATTGACTCATGATTTTCTTTCTTTTTCCTCATAGAAGAAATTTATTTTTATTTATTTTCATTCCTTACTTTTTTTATACAAAAATTTCTTCTGCCTTAAGCATGAGAAAAATCAAGAACACACAACATTCATCACGATGTGATATTTCCATTTCAATTTGAGTAGAGAGAAAAAATTTTTATTTCACGTTATTTGAGACAGAAAATCGATTTTTTTCCTCTTTGGCAAATTTTGTGATGTTGTTTCGCTCCGCAAATGCTGGAAAAAATAAAATAACTCCGGAAATTTGCCTTTTCTCTCTCACTCTTCATCTTCAATTGTATCAGTTTACGGTATGTAGTGTGCTACTGCTATTGCTATCAACAATTCTGTATGTGATGCACATTATTTGAAGATAATTGAGATGGAAAATTGAAAATAAGAGACAGAAAAAATAGATTGAGATGAGAGGATGAAAATATTTAGATCGATTTTTTTATTTTTATAGTTTGTTAGTTGGAGTAGAAGATAAAATTTTTGGAAAATAAAAAAATGATTTTACTAACGTATAAAAATATTGAAAATAAAGTTAAATAAATTGACTTGATTTATCTGAATGTTTAAAATTTTAGAACTTAAATTTTTCAATTATTTTTTGCATTAAAACTCTTAAATTCTTCAACAAAAAACATTTAAACTTTTCAAATCTTTGTTAAATGTCAGAAAAAAGCTTTACCTTTAATCAATTTTGAAATCCACCTGTCTACAAACAAAAATCTAATTTAAAAAGAACTATCAAGAATGTAGCAAATTTTTCCTCATATCAATTTTGTGCTTTCATTCCATCGTTTTATACCAAAATCAATCACATTCAGTAAGCAGAGAAATTGAAATTTTTGCTTAGCTGAAAACATTCAATTTTCATTATCAAACTCAATCAGGTTGAAAATTTCAAGCAGACGAAGGCCACCTTCATCTCCGTCCAACTCAATAAAGCCATTAATCTCTTATGAGTATCTGGTACGCTTCATTTCATTCACATTTACGAAACAGAAATGAAAATGTGATTAAAATGAGAAAATTGACGTCAAAAGCAATTAGAAAAAAGTTTTTGATAGAATAATGATGAAGCTTTGCACAATTTCATATATTTAGTGTAGAAACTAAAAATTTTTCATCGAATTTTTATTAAATAATTTCTAAACGCTAACATTAAATTAGGATTCTGCATTATGCATATAAGAAGAAGAATTATGCGCATAATTTTCTTCTTCTTATTCATTTTTATATGGAAAAATCAAGAAGAAGAAGAAAATTATGCGCATAATTCTTCTTCTTATATGCATAATGCCGAACCCTACATTAAATAAATCTTTTGATTTAAGAAATTTTTATTTGCTAATTTTAAAAACTTTTAAATCCTTACATGTTTGAAGACTTTAGTAATCTTTAAGGAAGAAAGAGAAAATAAAAAAATTCTTCATAACCCGCAGCAACATCATTTTTAAGATTTTTAGAGTGAGTAAAAAAGTGCTGAAAAAGAAAGCTATAAAAAGGTTCACAAAATGAAAAAGAAGGAAATCGAAAAGTTTGTAATTTAATCAGTTGAAACAAGCGCGTGATAGGCTATCAAGTTTTATTAAAAAAATTCTTTTTTTCTTTATTTTTATTTCTTTTTCGTCTCAATAAATCTTTTTGTTATCACAAAAAAAGGAAAATAATGGAGAAACAAAAAAAAATTGGAAAGAAAATTTCATTACACGCTTAATATACAAATTTTGCCTTAAGGATAGTATTCTCTTAGTATTTATTTTGTGATAAATTTTTTACAACACAGTTTTCTATGTTTGTGATTATTTATTATTGATATTTTCTTTTGCTTGCTTTCATCTATCAAGCTTTTATTTAATAATTCATGAGAATGAATCGAGAATTATTTCTTTGATTATTTACGGACAATTTTGTACCTTTTTATTTCATTTGAAATTTTCAAAGAGAAAAAGAAGAGATCAAATGAAAATAAATAATAAAATTCTCCAAAGTTTTTGATTATCATAAAGTAAATTTTTAACAATCAAAAATGATGATAAAACAACACTTTAATAAAAGTAAATAATCACAAAACATCAGAATGATGAGATCAGTGAAGAAGAAAGAAAATCAGTCGTTGATATGCTTTAGCGACTATGTAAGCGACATAATCCAATTATTTTTCCATTTATTATCCTTTACATCATCAACAACATCATTACAATTCTCCTTCATCTCAAATGAAAATGAAATGGCTGTAAATGTGTGTATATACATTTGTGTATTTTTGCGCCTTGCTATTTCTTGTTGCCATATTCATGTCATGTATATTTGTTTATATGACACATTCTATGATGTTTATTTTTGTTTTTCATATGCTATTTGATTGGTATGCATGTAATGAGTCTTATCACATTATCATTTTCATTAATAATATTTGTCTGCCTTTTATTTTTATTTTTGCGTCTTCTTTTTTAATTGTGCTATTAATAATTGTAAGATTTTAAACACAATCAACAAAAACGTTCACACTTATATAAAAGAATCATCTAATCAGCATCAATGTCTAAATATATATAAAAATTAGAAGGAAAGACATTATTAAATTAATTAGACTAATTAATTTCCAAAAAAGGATCAAATTATGAAGGAGAGAAAGCAAAGCGTCAGAAACTCACAAGCAGAATTAATTGATGATGACACGATGGCACAATTTTTTTTTCTCTTCTCATATTTCTCTTATTTTCGGTGAATTAAACAATTTAGATCTGCTGGGGCAGCAGAGATTGTCATCGTGCTGAGATTTGACCTTTAGCACCTTGGCGACTATGATGATGTTTCTGTGAAAAATATGAGTAGATTTTTAATGATGATGGTAAATGAAAACACCAAGAAAAAAACTCACCAACTGATTTTTTCTTCTGCGCGTGCTGAGCTTTTTTATGAATTCTACAGAAAAATTTAATTATTGAAATTAATTAGGAATTCTAAATTTATTATTGTTACCATAACTTGTTGATGGCATTGTGTAATCTTCATCAAATTCAACTTCTGATTTTACGAGATTTGCTAAATTCAATTCACATTCCTGCAAGACAATTAAAAGATAGAAAAAAAACATTTCAAACTTTTTCTCATCAAGAGTGTCTGACTGTTGTCTGCTATTATTGATTGATCGTTAACACAAAAAAAGTTTACCTCAATATTGGCAAAATCCCATTTGACCAAACTCGACTCACGACAAACATTGATTGCTTCGGGCCAACATTGACAGCGACGCTCGACAATTTCACAGCCTGGTTGAATTTCAATGCGCTCTTGACATCGTTGCTGTTTTGACTTTTGTGAATTTTTCTTGTTAATACTGCTACCGCTACTGTTACTGATACTGACATTTGATGGAAGTTCTGTGAAAAGAGAAATGTGTAGCATTTTTTAGCATTTTATTCGATTTTTATGTCATTAAACTTCTCTTTTTTGAAAAATATCAAGATTTAAAAATGTTTACAAAACAAATCCTTAAAACATTTGAACTTTTTATTTTAATAGTCATCAAATGAAAATTTTTGACTAAAAAAGTGAAACTTGCTGTGTCATAATTAGAAAGGTTATCATAAATATGAAATATAACACATGTAAGTATTCTTTTAAACAAACACAAAAACATACGATAATTTCTACACACACTAACTGCATGGACTGCGCAAGCATTTAACCCAACCCTCAAATATAATTTTACATAATTCTTCTATATTTTTATTGAACTTGAACCCTCGTCAATGTCATCATGGAGAAAAAATTACTGAACTTTTTCCATACGCTTTTTATTGCTCAGTCATCATTATTATTCAATTTTTATGAAAAAAATTGTCCCGAACAAATTATACATTATAGCTTCCAAATTAATGTCAATCATGAGCATTGTTGGTTTTTTAAGAGAAAGAGTGTGAGAGGAAATGCTGGTTAGAGGTTAATAATTATTGTGTGAATGATTGGATAATATAAAGTGAGTAAAATTAACTTTTTGAGTTTGGACTTATTTTTTAATTTTGAAGATTGATAAAAACAGAATCCGAAACCGTTTTGTTTTTTAGTCTCAATTAAATAAAATTCAACTGATTTTAGTTGATTGAATCAACTAAAATTTATTCGATTAGTATTTTATTTTTAATAGACTAAAAAATAATTGAATTTTATTTAGTCGAAAAAAGTTTCGGTCACTGGATTAAAAATAACAAAAATTTGAAAATTTATTGAGAGAAATCAATCAATATTCTGGTTTTTAGTACACTCTAATTTCTCTTTGTAAATAGTTGCTATTTTTCGCATTTTGTCTATCTGTTTCTTAACTAGTCTATCAAAACGGTTTATTGATGAACTTTTTGCATTAATCTGTTGCTTCTAACCATAGTTTATGTGTAACGGAAGATCTTTTTCAAATTGCAAAATCCAAAACTGTTTTGTTTTTTATTCACGACTGACCTTAAAATTTAGTCAATAAAAAACAACAAACTAGTCGACTAAGTTTCAGTTAAATTTTAGTTAGTTGTTAAGGAATAAAGTCCACAAAATTTCAAGTCTTTTCCGAATTATGACTCAAACAGTCAATACCTTGGGGGAGTACATATTATACACCGCATATTACATGCGAAATGTTACATAAAATTTATGAAATGTTCATATTTGCACAAAAAGCATTTGCATAGACAATACATAGCTAGCTATTGTTTGCATTGATTTTTGAATTTATCAAAATAAAAATTTAAATGTTAATTTGGTACAGTAATTATTTTTCAAATGGAGAAAAATTCATAATAATTTAAAATTTTTGTTCTTCATAAAGTTTTAGTCTCTTTTCTTAATAATTTAAAGTAAGGAAAAATTTAAGCTACAAAAATATTATATAAAAAAAACTTGAAGATGTTGTCTTGCTCCCAATTGCCATCAATTTATAAAATGGACAATGACAGAAAAGAAAAAAATTCTCATTTTCTTCATTTTTTGCTATTCGCAAGTTTGATGAACTCAGCAAAAATTTTTCTTTTTCTTTGATTCAACTTCCTGAAACAAATGAAAAAGTTTTCTCTTCGGGGTTGTTTGGATATTATGTAACGCTAAATTTAGCTATTTTTGATCTTTCTTAATGCGAATTTAATGAAAAATTAAAATTTTTTGAATCGAGAATAACAAGGTTTTATTTCTTTCTCCTTTTACGTTACATAACATCCGAACAATTTCTTATATCTTTCACATGTTTGTTAGTTTTTTCATTCTCATGTCTATAAATAGACACTGAACTTTATCACTCGTTAGATGAATGCCAACTTTTTTCTAACTACTTTTCTTATCATGTCGACTGTCTTTACTTCTTGTTCTTCTCTTTCTCTCTCTCTCTATCTCAAGAGAATAAAAGACCTAAATTGTTTGAATAATTCATTTATAGGCTGCTCACGTAATGACAGATAGAATTAGAGTTAAATTAACTTTTTTTCTTTATGTAATCAAGTGGAAATAAAAGAAAGAAAACTTTTTCGTGTTTTGAATGCAAATGAAAAACTTTTATTAATTTACCTAAACATATTCCAGTGCCAATAATTGGTGGTTTTGATATGCATTTTAATGGTGGTTCACAAGTGCCTGAAAAACCTCCTGGTCCACCACATATCTCACCGACTGTTTTTGCACATATTTTACAACATCTGAAATTAGAGAAAATAAAAATAAGAGATGAAATTTGATTTTCAAAAAAAATTAAAGAAATTTAAATATAAAGAATGAGAAATTTTGATACTTCAAACATAATCATAACTGAATTTTGACATTTAATATTTTTTGGTTTTAAATAATTTTTTTTGAAGTTCGCACACGTATCTAAACGCAAAAATTTTATTGTTATAGTTTGAATTTTAATATTTCCATAAATTTGTTTTAAGAATTGCCTAAAGATAGTAAAAACAAAATTTCCAAATAGAATATTTAAAATGTTACATCTTACTACAGAAAAGAAATTTCCATTGTAAAATATTTCAATTTTTCATCACAAAAAAAAGTTCTTTTTCTTTCCATCTCATTAAATCTATCATACTCAAGAAACAAACAACTTTCGCTTCATTATGTCGCAAAGTACACTCATAAAAAGTGGCTCAATTCCTCCACTTAAATTAAAAAAATTTTCAATGTCACTCGAGAAACTGTTGAAAAAATTTTTTTAAGTGTTTTAATAAATTTGAAGTCAGTCGTTACAAGTAACGGCAGTACTCGTAAACTATTCCTCATTTAGCTGCTTCATAACGCAAGCAGCTGAAATTTTTTATGATTTTTTTAAAAACTTTGCAAGCCGCCACTCGCATGCGGAAAAAAGTTCAAGTTTCGCTTCTGCATCTGCTAAATTTTTTATGATCTTCCAACTGCCAAGCATTGTTCGTTTTGATATTTTTTTACAGCAATTTAAGTGAGGAGGAAAGAAAACAAAGTTAATTTTATGGCAATTTTTCTTCCTCTCTAAAGTGGTTTTATTGGCACAGTGCGAGTAATAAAATCATCATCATCGTCGCCTCAGCTCGACTGCTGTGATGAATTTATTTTTAAACAATTCTGAACTGATGAAACCATCAGAAAAAATTTTTATTCAAAAATAAAATGAATTTTTTAATTGCAAATGAATCTGTTAAAGAATTTCAATAACTTTTTCCAAATCAACCACAGAATTTTATCATAATATTTAATTATTGACAGCAAAATGAAAATTGCAAACAGATTTATTTAATTATATTTTGCAAACCATTATGAAAATTAAATTTTTCTCTCTCTTCCTATTTTGTTTTATGTTTATTATAAACAGAGTTGTTTTTGCCTATCAACTTGATTGAAAATTTCAACTTTTTAATTTTTCCAGAATTTTCAATGATAATTATGATCAATTTTTGTTTAAATTATCAAAAATTTTTGTCCCTTGCAATTTTTCAAAATTTTATAGTCCTTTATATATTTTATAAAACGTTATAGACAAGAAAATCAACGAAATTTCACCGAATCAACAAAAACAACTCTGATTACAAATGCACCTAACGAAAATTGTAATCAACGTTGTACATATTTTGTGCATAAACAGTTTCAATTATACAAACAAAATAAATGAATGAATAATTGATGAAAATTTATTTCTTTAGACAATGAAAAGTTTTTATTTGATATGAAATGAAAAATTTTGAACGATGCGTTTCAAAATGAAAAAAAAAAATAGTTTAAATTATTTTTGAGCACTTGAGTGCGTTGTTAGCAAAGAGATAAAAGCACTGTAAGGTAGGTCGTGAACGTCCACAGATCGATCTCAACTTATGCCTTTAAACATTTGTAAGTTTTGGTTATTTTGTTTACACAATAATCATGAAAACAATTTGTTTTTCAGATTTCTGATGAAAAATTTATCATCAGTGAGATATAATGTTCACCATAAAAAGTTTGTTTATATGCTCTCGTACATACAAGAAGCAGATACCTTCAGAGAAAACTTACTGACGAATTTTCATAATTGTAAATTAAATTGCTATCAGAGATGAAATAGAAGTTTATCAGAGTAAGTGGCTAACTTTTAAAACTTTTATTTGATACTGAATATCGCTAACGGTAAGGGTTTTTAAAGAAAATTCCCTTTACTGTTCAAGCTTGATACAATGAAAAGTTATGAAATATGGATTTATAGAAAAAAGTGTTCTTATACACCAGAATCCGAAATCATTTTTTAATTTAGTTATAACTATCATTCGATATAAAATGTAATGTAAACTAAAAGTAATCAATAAGTGTAGTCAATTCAATTAATCATAAAACGATCTCAGGCTCTGTTGTAGTCTTCAAATGGTCAAAAATAATTCAAAGTGAGAAATATTTATACATACTCAATTTCATAAGAATAAATAAAAGTTTTTACTAAATTTTATCCTAAGAGAAGTTAATAAATAATGCATGAAATAAAATGTTACAGCAAATGAAAAATGACAATTTTCATCAATGATAAATGAACATAAAAATTCACATCATAAAAAATAGAAGTAGAAAAAAACTGTCTCATTCTATTTTAACAAAAAGCAGCTAGTGCGAGAAAATAATAGAAAAAATATTTATAATCTTAAAAGCTGAATGGATAAGAAAAAACTATCCGCTTAAATACAGACAGAAAAGCTTCTGCAAGGATTGTATAAAAGCAAGCAGAAAATCCACTTTTTCTTTTTTTTGCTGGCAATGCTGTAATGCTTTGTCTGGACGTGCACATTAAATTGATATTGATGAAAATGGACTAAAAAAACAGATGCTGATGCTTTTGTGTGATAAAAGCTTATTAAAGATTTCTTTTGAAATTTTTATGAGGTTAATTTGAGAACGTATCTATCTGTAGAATCAAAAAATTGCGTTTTCAAAAGTTTTTCTTGGAAGTTTTCATGGATAAATTTATTAAAGATAAAATAACAATGTAAATTGATTCCATCTCATAAGCGTATGTTATGAAAGCAACAAATGTGCCTCAATATTTCTCAACTTTTCACGTTTTTTTTCAACTCAATTCATGCGCCACAAATCATGAATATTCAACAAGGTGAAAGTAAAAAAAATACTTTTTTGATTGCCATCATTATGAGATCTCATGCATCAAAACGTGACATGCAAATGAAGAGATTTTTTTTCTTTTGATTTTTGGTATGCGAGAATGAGTTTAAGAATACAAATGAGATGAGAAAAAAAAATTGATTTAAATCTGAAAATTTTTGTTTCATAATTTTTTAATCTGAAGTTTTTGAATGTATGAAAATTTGAGCTTCTTTGAGTAATTACGTTATTAGAAAAAATTAATTAAATAAACTTAAGGTTTTGTCATGCTATTATGACTCATACAAAGGAAACAGGTGTTTTTTAGACGTGTTGCGTTTAATATAAATTTTTATGACTCTATACAAAGCTTTGCAAATTTCCAAAATGCTAAAATTTCGCATTACGTAATATTTGAACAGTTTTTGCATTACATTGAAATTATTTAAATTTCATTTGTTTGAAAAATCTAAAAAAGTATTTTTATTTACATTTTGAAAATCAAAGCAAAAATGACTTTACAATCATTTACAAATTGTTGCAATTATTTTTCATAATTTGATAAAACTTTTATGAAAAATTCATTTCTTTTACATACGATTGCAAGTTATTAAAGACAAATTGAAAAATTTTTAAATCGTTATCATTCGATTTCATACAGCTCAGCAAGACTTCAGAATGTCTAAGTTGGCAGATTTAGTTAATAATCGTATTAGATTTAAGAATTTTGTAAGCGCACTACGCTTTATAGTGGAGTAAAAGGAAATAAAAAAATAAAAAAAAAATCTATTCTTAAAAATTAACTTAGTTAAAAAATAATTTGAAATAAATTTAATGACGATTTTCATGAATAACAAGCTTTTTTCTCAAATGTGAAAACGAAAAAATATCCACGGATTGTTGCTTAGAGAGCGAGTTATTATTTGTAACTGCTATAATAGTTTGAATTAAATTACAACTTCTATCATCTCGAATCAACTATAAAAAGTAAGTCCGAGTGTGATTCTAGTTTTTTCTGCTTTCAGCCAAACTAGAAGAACGAATATTTTAAAAAGGGTATAGAGTAAAGAGTAGCGAGTAGAAACTCTTCATTGAGTTATTAATAAAATTTATAAGAACTTTTAGATAAAATCGTCTTATTATTTCATCAAGCTGATAACGATCAAGTCGTATTTCAGCTACAATGAATATTCTCGAATTTTTTTGATATTGTCAGATTTATCAGATATTACGAAAGTTAAAATATTCTTCGGATTTTAAAAGGATTTAGGTAGAATTTTAAAAGCAAATCGGATCCAAATCGTTTTCAAATCTGAACTACATTTTTTTCGAAAAAGTATTCTTGAAGTTCAACAAATATCTAACTAAGAAAACAAACTCTCATAAGTGTCTAAATAAATTTTTTTAATTACTTCTAATTTTATTTAATTTTATAATCTTTTCAACAAAACTTGTAAGAAAAACTTTCTCCTTCTGAATTTAAAAAATTCAAACAAAACTTGAAAAAAAATTTCATTCACAAATCTTGATTGCAGTAAACTTTTTATTAAAACTTTTTCTACAGTAGATTGTTAGGAAAAAATGTAACAGAAAAAAAATTCAAAAATGAGAAAGTAACTTAAAGTGTGTGGGTTGAACTAAAATTTTTCTTCAATATGATTTGAAGAGGAAAATTTTTTTGCACTTGAGGCCAGGAAAGAAAGCAGATGGAAAAAATTTAAAGTTTTTCTCCATCTCTCGAAAAACTTTTTCTTTCAACTAATTTCTTCTTCATAATTCTTTTCTCTCAATGTTATCGAAGGAAAGAAAAAGTTTTTTGGCATAGTTCTTTCTTTCATATTCAAATTTGAAGAGGATGAAAAATTGTGAAAAATGTTTCAATTATGATATGCAAGATAGAAAAGTTTTCGAGAAATTTTTTGTTCAGTTCGAAATTATTATGAAAATAAATTGACTTTTGCTGAATAAATTCAAGAAATAATTAAACAAATTTAGCAAACTTGAAAAAATATTTTCTCAGTCACTATTTGAAAAATTATTCATTTTTCATTAATGACCTTCAAACCATGATATAAATTTATTTTATAAAAAGTAATGTAATCACAGATCAATGATTTTGGGGAAATGATTGTAGAAAAAAAGATCTTGGAACTATAAGATTCCTAGTCCAAATGTAAGAATTCTTCTAATTTCCACTTCCTTGTTTTATTTTAAGTTTTGTGAAACTTATTTGTTTAAGTTTATATATAAGAGAATTCTTCAATAATAAAACTGATAGATAGATAATACCTTATTTATCCACTTATTATCTGTCGGGTGAGTAACCTATAATCTTTAAAAAAAAAAAAACAATTCATTTATAAGAAACGAAAATACATGATAAAATAAAAAATAATTCTGAAGCTTTAAAAGAGCTCCTAACTAATTTGATAGTAATGCAAAATGTAAATTTTTTCAAAAGTTTTATTTCAAAAAATTAATAAAATTTTCAAAAAGTAATCAAAAGACGTGACCTTTGGATTACATTAGAGAGGAAGCTTAATGATTTATAAGCGTTAAGTAATTAATAAAATACAAACAAAAATTTATTTAAAGATTTTCCTTTATGTACAAAATGTTTGCTAAAAATTCAAAGTAGTTAAACTATGAAGAATTAGAAAATTATTCTAGAATTAATTCTTAATTCATACAGATTCTAATTCATTTCCACAAATATCAAATTATGTCACACTTTATTGTGGTCTCATAATTCCTTTACCTCAACATTTCACTGATGACAGACGGTAAGAAACTTTCCAACATTTTTTTTATCTCCCACACATTCACACAAATTATGATAATGTTTCTTCTTTATGTGAGTGACAAAAAATAAAGAAATTTCTTTTGTTGTGTGGCGAAATTCATGCGGAAAATTAAAATAGAATGATAACAAAAGAAGTAAGAAGAAAAATGATGAATACGCCATGCTTTTGCTTCTTAGAAGGTGAAAAAATGAATGAAAAAACTTTCAACAAAAGCAACAAAAAATGGTGAAATTTGTTGCTGAAGTTTGTTTACGATTTTCTTCTTCTTTTGCTGAGGTGACTTGATATGAATAGAAATGGAATTCTAAGGAATCTTTCATGCTTCTATATTGCGGGATGCTTTTGTGATTTAACGTAGAAAAAGGATAAAGATATTATTGGTTGATTGAAATGTCATGGAATTCAGGTCACAAAATAAATGATCATAGATTGAGATAAAATTTTTTAGCAAAAATAGATTTTTATGTAGAGACTGAAATGAACATTTTTACCTTTATATTAATTTCTTTTTGTAAAAGTTTGTTAACGGAGTCATAGTTTGAAATTTTTAATTAAAATTTTTCACTAACTTTTAAGAAGCTAGAGCTTGACAGTATTTGACTTTTGAAATTTATTAAAAATAAATAAATGTCCAATTCGGATAATTTTTCAAGTTTTTTAAAATAAACTTAAATTTTTTTATTTTTTCTACAAATATTTCAAAAATTCCCCTTCAAATCTCCTTGATGTTTTTTATTTCAACCCTCATTTACGACATTCTCAACTTCTTCCATCAAACTCATCGTCAACATTGTTTAAACGAGAAGAAGAAAAAAAGCAAAAACGAAAAACTGGAGCATCAGCGATAACAATCATCATAAGTTGTAGATAAGTTTGTAACATTTCAAAACCTAAGCACAGAAAATAGCTTCAAGCAATGCGTTCTTCTCGCTCGCTATTTAAATAATTTTTTTCTTTCGCTCTCGTTCAACATTTCCCTCACATCTTTTTTCGTAATGGTAAAGAAAATCAATGAGTGAAATAAAAGAAAGCGAGATAAGCGCGTGGAAAAAGAATAAAAGACGTTGAAATAGATGGAAAAAGTTCGCGCTCGCATCAAAACTTTTCTTCTTTAATTTCATTCCTCAAAGTTTGGCGTGGGAAAAATTTTCTTCTCATTTTAGGAAAAAAAAAAGAATTTTAAATTTCTTCCTTTATATATTTAAGATGGAAAGAAGAAAAAAACTTTTATAGAGATAAATTTTTAGCTTTTTAGATTTGGTTTTATTTGTAAAAGATAAAAAGTTTATCATTTACATTATTAAAATCAATAAAAATTTTACCTAAAGGCAAATAAATTTCTGCTTAAATACACAAACAAAGCGTCGAATGGAAAATAAATTTAATCCTCAATCAATTATTTTAAAATTTACTCACCTGCATGGATCCCAAATGAGTATACCTCGTCCTGGACAGTCATCTGCTTTGATAAGGTCACAATCATTGACATTGCAGACGCACTTTAGGGCATGCATCACACTGACATTGACAATAAATATAAAAAGCTTTCCTGTTGTCTGTAGCGTCATTTTTGTAAATTTATTTTAACTTTTTATTTCATTTTTGTTATTCACTTTTGCTTTGTCATGTTCTGATTGTCAAAAAGTTTTTCTTATTTAAAAATTCTATTTAGTCAAAGAAAGAAAGAGAGAAAAATTAAGGATCAAAATATTTTTCAGACAGTTACCAAGCAGTTAAAAGTTATGGTTTAATGTGAAAAATGAAGAAAAGGAGCAAGACAAGCTGCTGGAAGCAACAATTTAAGAACAGTCTGATGATTTCTTTTAAACGCTTAAAAGTTTCATGAAGCAGAAAATTGAGCAGAAAAATTGTTGAAGATGATTTTTCTGTTTTTTTTTCTATTTCGAATTCAATGTTGAAAAATATTTCTTGATACCATTAAGTTGAAAGTCCTTAAAATAAGGCGCTCTTAAAGCTTTAGAATTGTTTTCAAAAATGTTACTTGTTATTGTCTGAATTAAGGTTTGTTTGGACAACACACAACAAAAAATTTAATCATTTCAGGCTCTTTTTGGCTGAAAATTTCATTGAGAAAATTTTGTATAGAACTAACGAGAATTCAAAATATTTTTGTTAACTAATATACGAGCATCATAATAATTGAAAACATAATTTATTACCGCTTCATAATTTAAACTTATAAAATCCGTAAAATAACGGATTAATGCTTTTTTATGTATGTTTGACTCATAATTTATTATTGTATCAAGCAATGATCACAACTTGAACTGATATATGAGGTCATGATGTTTTAATATCGAAAACCAGGAGAAAACAACTTCTTACAACGAAAACAGAGTTATCATTAAAATTTACAAGGCCTGAGAACTCTTTTTGCTTACTATGATTAAATTTTTACTCAATTTTATTTCTTTGTTAAAATCTCGATTTTCTGATCATAATCTTCACTTTTTTTTGATTATTTTTTTTGCTTTTAAAAGTAAACAAGTGATTGTGTATTTGTCGTCGAAGGAATTTAATAAATTATCTTTTTATAAAACAACTGAATTTTATTTCATATCATCCATAAAATTGTATTTCACTTTATTCAATATTCGTGTTTTATTTCTGGAATGAAAGTCAAAAAAAGTCAATGAAAATGAGACCTAACCTTACACTCACTTGAATAATTCGTGACCTGTCTCATCGACGACCTGATCGAAAAAGACTTGATTTGAGCAACGAAGCTCCTTTTATACTAAAATGTGAGCAACAAAACCGATTGCTCAGTTTGAAAAATCTAAACTGTCGTTACAAATCTTTTCTTAAATTTTCAATTTCATTCGACTTATGACTTAAATAAATCTGTTACGATTTTATCGTGACATGTATTAAAATATCTGCCTAAATATGGCTAATTTACAAAATTTGTGATCAATTTAGGAACAAACATTTTTGAAAGACTTCTCAAGTTTTGAAAATCTATTAAAACTTTGTGTTACTTTGTTATAAGTTTTATTATTTTAATCCAGACATGGACAAACAAAAAAAGCAAAAATGAATAAAAAAGAGCAACAAAGAGTAACAAGTTTCTCTTTGTTGCTCTTATTTGTTGTTTTATTCATAAAAAGGAGTAAAATTTTAACAGAGTTGTAAAAGAAAAATCTTATCTGTGGCTTTTGGCTACTTTCTACAGCAGATTTTGGCTACAGTATTCAAACGGCTTTAATAGTTGATTTTTTAAAAAGTAGTCAGTGGCTAGAGTAGCAATTTGACTACAGTAGATTTTAGCTACTGGCTACGGACTAGTAGCTCACCAACTCAGGTTTTGTCAAGATTAAAAAGAAAAATCAGAAAATAAAAGTAATCAAATTGAAGCATCGTATATTTACATTTAGATTTAAATAAATTTTTCTTTAGGTCATTAGTATTTATGAGAATTGTTTTCTCTTGTTAAAGATTATTAATATTGAAATTACAAAAAATAATAAAAAAATTTATCAAAAAGAAGAAAAAAAATTTTTGTTTTCCATAAATTTCATTGCCTTTTCATTTAAGCCTAACCAACAAAAAAAATTCAATAGTACAACCTCAAGTATACTTGAGAGAGCAATAAAAAATTTTTAATAAAATATTTGTTGTCTTTAATTTCCAACATTTTTTTGCTCCTAAAATTCATTGTTAATTGATTTTCATTCATAAATTTATAATGAAATTTTTTTCACATTTCTAATGGCAGTAGAAGCTTATCGCTATGTCGGCAAATTCATTAATTATTCACAAGCGTCATGTTTTGACTTGAAATCAATATTTAACTGCCTGAAACTTGCTACTAATTATTCAAAACTTTAGCTTTTTTGTTTGTTTGTTTTTCATCAGTCATTCAATGACTGTTTTCTTTTTATTTTTGTTTTTTATTATAGGAAAGATAAATAATCAAACATTTATGCCATTTTTAAGTATTTATTAAATTTACTATTTTAATTAAATAATTAAAAAATTTTTGTTAAATTTTCTTACATCAAATTTTTAATCAATTCAAAATGTCATGTTCTGTTATTTTAAAATACAACTTTATTAGTTTTTGTCTTTATTCTTTTATATCACTAAATATATTTTTCAATGACAACTTTATGCTTTCTAATTTTTGTAATTATTTGTGAAAAAAAATAATTTTTAAGCAATTTTCTTGTTTATGGTTTTTATTTTTCAATAAGATTTTCACAAAAAAATTTCTAAACCTTTCCACTTTGTAATTTCAGAATGTGACTGAAGCATTGAAATAAAATTGAGACTGTTTTATAGAATAATGTTTTAAAAAGTCTTCTGAAACATTGAAATGTTTTACTTTATTGTTTGAAAACAATGAGCAAAACACAACATAAGGAGAAAAGGAGGATTGGGGAAAATTTTCCAAAAGCTCTTATTGGAAAAATTGAAATCATTTATTTTTTTTTTTAAATTAATTTTTATTTTGTTTTGAGAAAAGAAAAAAGCTACAACTTCAGACTTTGTCAAAAAAATTTATACGTAAAATCTGCTACAAAATTCGCATCTTAGCGAATTTATGTTTGCACGGCAGGCTGAGACTGGATCGTAAAGAAGACTTATCAATTGATAAACACAATGTTTTTAGCTAAATACGTTTTAAGATATTTAGTCATAATAATAAGCAACAAAAACATTCAATTAAAATTAATTTGTTATAAAATAAAATCCTAATTAAAATTTTGTCATTTTTTATGAACTTTTAAAAAATATTAAAGATTTTATAATAATTTTCAATCAAATCTCTATATTTAATAAATTATTAAAAACTTTTTCCTTCTCACATGTTTAATGTTTTTGTAAACATTGCAGGTAGTTGCATTCCCCTTCATTTACTTTTTTGTTGTCTTTTTTACTAAAATTGAGATTCAAAATCATTTTTTAAAAAATATATAAATAAATATATATTAATTTGTTAAAATTCAATCAGTATTCAATTTAAAATCACATGATAAAGTTGGAAAACTAAAAGTTTACAAGTCAAAAGCCAAAAATTTTACAATTATTCATTAAAATTTATAAAATATAAACAATGCCAAAAGATTTATATTGTGAGTTCATCAGAGCCAACAACAGAAACATAAAATTTTGCTCTATAAGAGATGATAGTCTCAATCCAGATCAATATTTTCGACTCAGAACAGCAAATGACTTTGTTCGTCAAACACATAATGTAACTGGACTACAATTTAAAAATTGCAATTTTGTTGTCATTCCGAATCCAAAAATTCTGACAAATTATTTCACTTGTCTTGAATTCATTGATCTTCGTGCATGTGGAATTAAAAAAGTTGAACGAGAAGAAATGAAACATTTTGTTGCACTTAAAGAATTATATTTGAATGACAATTTAATTGAATTTCTACCAGTTGATCTTTTTATTGACAACAAACAACTTGAAGTTTTAACAATGTCAAATAATCAACTAAAATACATCGAACCAGAAGTTTTTGACTATACAAAGAAATTAACAAATGTTGATTTGTCAAATAATGTGAATATTGACATAATTTATGTGAGAGGATCAAATTTAAGCTTAAACCAGTTTAAAAATGAAATCAGACTTAAATGTAAACCAGATTGGAAAATTATTCATGAAAAATTTAAAGAATGTGTTGCAGAAAAGGAACAAAAGAAAATGGAAGAAATTCGACAGTTGAAAGGAGAGAAAAAAGATCTTGAAAAAAGAATTTCTGAATTACAGCTGCAAAAATCAATTTCAGATAGAAATCTTGAAGAATTGACACAAGAAATGGAAAAAATGTCACAAAATCAGCCAAAAATTGATGAAAATAGTCAAGAAATTCTGAAAGTTATTTTAAATGATGAAAATTTCAAAGATTTCATGATAAAAGTCAAGAATGAAAGTTTTAAAGTTCACAAAGTTGTCATTGCTGCACATTCGCCATTAATTGCCGAAATTTTGTGTGAAAATCCTCAAATTGAAAATTTAAATTTCGAAGATTTTGACGCGGAAATGTTTAAAATAATTCTTGATTTCATTTATGGCAAAAACATTGAAATGGAAGGAAAAAATTGCATAGAAATTTTAAAAATCTCAGGAAAATTGAAAATTAAAAATCTCATGAAAACTTCAGCAGCAAACTTAGTTCAAGAGTTAACACCGAAAAATTCTTTTGAAATCCTTTTGCTTGCTAATAAATACGAACTTGAAGAGCTTCGACATGAAGCATTTGAAGAATTTAAGAAAAATTTTCCAAACAAAAATTTGAAAGCAGATTTAGCAAGTCAATCGGATAAGTTAAGAAAATTAATGGAAGTTAAAAGATTGATGGATGAAATTGTTGATGATGAAGAAGAATAAAAAAAAAATTTAAATAAAAATTTGTCAAAACATTTAAAAAACTAAAAAGAATTTTTTTACTTTTCAAACAAGAATTCAACAAAACTTTTTTTTCTCCAAAGTCATTGTCGTTGCCTTTTCAACTCATTTGCATTTCTAATTATTTTTAATGTGTGACGCTTCGCAATAATGTTATGTTATAGAACTTTTAGGGAGTACAAAACGGTGAAAAGAGAAAAAAAATTGTTTGAGATGTCGCTTTTGAACACACTTTTTTGCCTTCATCATTGCTTGCTTACTTGCTTGTCATTTCCTCTCTTATCAGTGAAACATAATGACTTTCATTGTTTCACTTTGCTTGTTATGCTTTTAATTTCTTTTCCTTGTTACTCTCTTCCTCTTGCACTGCTTTATCTCCCAAGTGATATAGACGAGAAAATGAGGAAAAGTTGTGCTTGCTCTTCTTCTTTCAGTATCATTTCATGTTTTGTCTTACAATTTTTTAGTTTTTTTCTTGCTTGTTAAGCTTCTTCAATGTCATTTTGTACTTAAATTTCAATGGTTGGAAAATGTTTTAATTATCTCTTATGTTTTTAAAAAAATTTTCAATACATGCACAAAATTCTTTTTTGTGTTTTCAGAATTTTAAAGAAAGATTAAATAAAGTTCTTCCTGAATGATGTAAGAAATTAAAACTTTTTCAATTTCAAATTTTTAATAAAAACTTTAATAGGAAAATTTTATTTTAGAATAAATATATCAAAAAAAATTACAAATGTCCTTTACTTGCTAAGAAAGTAATAATTTTTTTCTATCACAATGAAGCTTAAAATTGAAAAGGGCAGTTAGTGCGGAAGGAGAGAAGAAATTTTTATCAGATTAATTTTTCTTTTTTCAACTTGAAACTATACAACTTAAATGAAGGAAATGAGGGTGGTGAAGGAAGAAAAGATAGAAAAATACATTGTGTCTCTTCTCATTATGAGTTCTTGTATAAACTTTTTCCTTTTTATTATTTATTTGAATAAAAATTGACAAAGTGAAGAAAGAAAATGCTGTAAAAAATATTAATCAAACTTTTTCAACTTGAAATTTCAAAACAAAACTTTTAATTTGATTGCAGTGTTGTTACTGCAGACGTCTACGATTTACAATGCTGTCTAAGTAGATGAAAGTTGTAGACCGTAGACGTCTACGATAACAACACTGTTTCAACGATTTATGTTCCAAAAAACAATTTGAAAAATATTTTTAACAATATCCGTTATTTTTCAGCTTTTATTATTTAAAAAAAACATTTTCGAACTCTTTTCCTCCTAATTTCAATAATAAGGTTCTAAAAATTTAAAATACTTAATTTTAATACTTAATGGTTTTGTCAGGAAGTTGATCACTGTAACACCTGTCTCACGTGAGTATTTTCCGCTTGAGCGGATTGTTCAGTAGAAAACATCGGTATGTATAACATGAAGTTAATAGCTTATGTTTAATATTTCATATTTTTAAATATTTGTAAACATTTAATTACATTTTTTGAATTAAAGCTGTAAATATCACTACGGCAAGATATAGCTGTTTAAATACTTTCAACGTAGTAAAACCAAACTGTTTCATTCTTTTGAATCAGCCGATCCGCATAAATTTAGTATGCAAGAGTAACGATCGCTTTGGCAAATGGCAAAACTGCCATTCAAATTAAATCAATTCAAAAATCAAAAAGTTCTCAAATCTGAGATTAAATTAAAAAATTTCCTTTTAATTTTTCATTTCGTAACAACTGATAAATGATGGGAAAAAAACAATATTCTTTGAAATTTTGACTGTTTTGAGAAGAACCTTAATTGCCTCTTATATCAATTTTTAATTACAAAAATAACATTATTTTTCTCTCTCTAAAGCTCTAGAAAAATATTTAATTTTCTTCATTGTCAAGCTTAAAATAATAAAGATGAACACAAGAGAAGAAAATTTTAATTATTTTACCAAGTCATTCTCAAATGAATTGTGGATAAGAAAAATATCTTTTGTGTATCATTATTTCAGTTTCCGTAGAAAAATTTTTATCATCCTCATGAGAAGCGAGAAAATTGTCTTGACCCTTTACTAATTAAATTTCCTCATTTGTAGCCCAAGCAATTGAGTCAACTTTCTTTTGCTTCTTCTTAATTTTGCAATTCTCGCTTCTTTTTATATCTTAATTAACACGAGAAAAGAAAAAGGGACAGAAATATATGATGAAAGGATGTTGACAGAATCTCGCTTTGGTACCCCCTTGGTTTCTGTTGTCCTTTCTTGAGGGCATTTAATGATTTTCTTTACTTTAATGTATAAATTTATAGGAAAAATTTCTTCGTCATAAACTTTCTAAATTATAAATTTCTATTTGTGTCGGGAAAGTTGAAAATATTGAAATTTGTTTTGTTTTTATTTCCTGACATAAGAAGTAAATGTCTATATTTAACTTCGAAATTACGAGCTTCAAATGTAAAAAGTTTAAATTTTTGAAGTAAAATATAAAAATGTTTTTTTGTTTAGAACATTAATGAATGAAAACGAAAGAGTCGTCAAATGACATCTACATTTTGGAAATTTTATGAATATTTGAAAATTTCAGAGCTTAATGATATAATAAATTAAAATTATAAATTAATCTACTGTTTAACCTCTTATTCTTTATTTGTAAATTTGCTTATCACCACCAAGATCATACATCTAGCTGAAATTCCACATAAGTCACATTGTTTATAGTCACAAAAGCTTTTATTTCAGGTAGTGGTTCTGATGGATAAATTACAGGATTGAGTATTTGTAAAACGACATGAACAGTTCTAAAACAACTAATATCATAATAATTGCGTCTTGAAAAAAGTTCCTGAAGGTGTATTATGAATTTAGTATTTATTTATATTCTTCTGTAGTGTTGTTACAGGTAAAGCTCACTAGTTTGGATCTGTTTGAGAAATGTCTCAAAAAAGAAGCTTTACATTTTGAAATCTCTGTTGTTACTAATTCTTTAAAGTTCCAAGAGTAAAAGAAAAGTAATTTCATTACAATTTCATTCTTATTGGTTTATTTTAAAATTTTTGATAAAGAACTGACAAATTGAGATAACTCATACGTAACTAAAGCAAAAAACTTCAAAATATTTTTATTTAACACACCGAGTTCTATTAAATCAGTAGCAAAAGAGCTTTTCAATTAACGAAGATTCATTTTTGTGGTATCTATCAAATCGATCTAAATCGATAAGCCTGCTGGAAACAACTCTACTCTTCTTAATTCATAAATTTACTTAAAAAATAATTTTTAATTTTTTATGAGACTTTACAATGAGTGAATTCTTAAATTTGATTGAAAATTCAAAATAGAATTCTAAATTTTTGAAAAGAAAAGGCATTTAAATTTCTAACAAGATAAAGAATTCAGGTTCAACTTTTCATAAAAAAATTCAAATTTCTTTTTATAATTTCTCAATTTATATTCAACTAGACAAAAATTTTCATGTTAAAATATAAACATGGACCAAAACTAGATAAAACAAATACAACAAAAAAAGAAATTCTCAGCGAGTAAGAACAATAAAGAATAACAACCATCTCCCACCTCTCTTCTTGTGTACAAAACAAAAACGTGCCATACGGCGCTAAACCAAATTTACAAAACTTTTCTTTCTCTCCACGAACAAAGAAGCTCATTAAATTGCGATTTGTGTGCTTTTGTTGCTCAGCAAGGCGATGAAATGAAAATGTAATCATATTGAATGTCATTTCTATTCTACATGCACGAAAATGTTTTGCGCTTCTCAGATGTTCATAATTTCTCGTTTAGATGTTGATTAGATTTATGAGTAAAAGAGACTCATTGGAAAAATTTTAGTGGATTTTATGAAAGACTTTTTTTGTATGTAAAAGTAAAGAAGAAAACAACTAAAATATAAGAATTTTATAAGATTTTTAGAAAATCTTTAAATTTTTTCAAAAATTGTCAATTTATTCTTTTTCGTATTTCATTTTTCTAAGTAGGCTATTCAAATAAAATGAACATCTTGCTTTGATATTCATTAGCTTTCAGGTAAAGGAAAAAAGAACTTTTTATAGCAAAAATAAAGTAAACTTTTTATTTCAAAAATTTTGTAGATTAATTCCGAGTTGTTAAATTATTGATCCGTAGTCAGTAGCCAAAATCTACTAAGTAGATTCCACTTTTAGAACTCTGGATTAATTTGTTGAAAATTTTGGTAATTTGTTAGAATTTAAAACGTTTTTGGTTAATTTGATAGAATTTTTGTTATTTTGGTTGATTTCATAATAGAATTTTTAGTCCTTAATTTTTCATTTATTTCGTAAATTTCAAATTTCTCAAAAATTTATCTGAAAAAAGATTTTACGTAAATATTTCATGAACTAAATTTTTTCATGAATATTCTAATATTTATTTTCAAAATTAGCATCGTTAGTAAAATTTTTCCACATTAAAACTTATTTTACTGACCTACACAAACCTACGCTCAATTATTCTCTTTCATATATATTTTGCTCATATCTCTCACTTTAAATATTATTTTTTGTAATCATCTACACTAAAAACTTCTTATGCTCAGCAAATTTGAGCGAGTGAGTAAAGAAAAAAAATATTTATTTAAATGCATTTTTTATTTATTCTCACAATTTTTTGCTCGAATCGACAATTGATCGTAAATTTTTGTCAGATTAAGACGTGTTTTGAGTATTTCAGCTGGCAATATTTCATTTTTAAGAGGAAATTTTAATGAGATTACAATAAAAAATTGACAGCAGCTGATTAAACTAGTGAAATGTAAAAAAAAGCGGAAATTTTTACTTTGTGAGATTTTGAGGTTAATAAAATGTGGAAATGAATATAAAATTAAAAAATATTTAAAATTTGATGAATTTGAAAAGTAAAGATAAAATACTGTTAATTTTTAAATGTTGTGATTAAAATGGATTCAAAGTAAAAATAAAATTACAATAATTTCAACACAAATATTGAATTTATCTTGAAAAATTTAAAAAAAATTGAAATTTGTTTTAAAAAAGAAACAAAAATGAACACAATTAAAATTAATTAAAAGAAAGAAAGTAAAAGTGATTTAAACAGTGAAAAATTAAAATTGAAAAAGAAAAATAGTGTTATTAAATCCTATAAGTTAAATTAAAAGTTTTCTTATTGCAAAAATTAAACAATAAAAATTATTTAAATTAATTTTTAAAAGAATAAATTAAAATAAATTAAATAAGAATTGGAAAAGAGTTTCTTAAAAATTAAATAAAAAAATATTAAATTTATAAGTTAATGATCAAAGAAAGAAAAGCTAAAATGAAATTTTAGACCTATGTCAACCACAATTATTATAAAAGATTCAAACTGAAATATAAAAACTTTTTAAAATTATCAAATTGTCAACAATTCATTTAATGTTCATAAAAACTGTTTATTGCCAAAATAATGATTTCTGAAAATAAATAATCTGTGATAAAATAATCAAATTTATGACAATAAACTTATTAACAATAAAAAATTTCAAATCAGTGAATGATTTGTTTGAAAAGTAAAAACAAAAGAACTTACAATCAGAAAATAGAAATAAAGTTTACAAAATTTATTTAATGAACTCGTGAATGAATCGTGACTGAATATAAATCAAAATAAACGTGTTCTTTTCACACGAAATAAAAAAAGTAAATGAACTCTGAATAAACTGCATTCAACTGGAGTAAAGAAGAAAAAAAAACTCACAACAATCTCAATTTAACTACAAAATATTCAATGAACTCTTAAAAATTTCTGATTAAAAACATTTTTTCAAATACTTCTAGAAGAAATAACAAAAAAAGTATTTGAACTTAAAAGTCACAAAATAAAAATTCAACCGTGATTAATTTGAACACAGAAACTTCTCCTCTTCTAACAATGACAGTCCCTTCAACACACTCAGCATTTTTCTTCAAAACAACTCGTCCTGATCATGGTTATGCTTGGGTCATTGTCTTTTGTGGCTTTCTTCTCTATCTTATCGTTGATGGAGTTGCTTATAATTTAGGTCTTATCAATGTTGCTTGGCTTGATGAATTTAAAGAGAGTGAAACAGCAACATCATGGATTGGTTCAATTTTCTATGCAACTCCACTTCTAACTGCACCGATCACAGCTCAATTAGTAGAGAACTTTGGCTGTAGAACAATAACGATTGGATTTGGTGTTATCAGTGCTTTAGGCTTTTTATTGTCATCGTTTGCGGGGTCAATTATGCAACTGTACATCACGATAGGACTGATAAGTGGATTTGGGGTCAGTGCTGCTTATATAGTAGGAATATTGAGTGTCGAGCGATGGTTCGAGAATAGAAGAACACTTGGCATTGGAATAGTATCAGCTGGAACTGGTGTAGGAACTTCAATTTTACCGCCCTTGACACAATTATTGTTAGATAATCTTGGATGGCGTGTCACAATGTTTTACTTAGCAGCACTTATTGCTATGATGATTGTAATTGGATTTTTCATTACTGAACCACAATGGAATGATCCTGAAAGTCTTAGAAATTCTACAAATCAACAACAAACATCAAATTTGAATGAAAAAATGAAGAAAATTTTCTCTCATCTTGCAAATTTTAATTTTATACTTTTGGCAATTTCAACTTTTATAATTTATGCAATTTACAATGCTCCAGTTTATTTCATGGTTGAATTACTCAAAAATTATGATTACACAGAAGCTGCAAGTGCAAAATATCTTTCACTCATTGGATTTTTCTTAACTTGTGGCATGATCTTTCTTGGTTATATTGGTGACATCAGTGGAAAACAAATTAAAAATATCAATGCACTTTGTGTCCTTATTTGTGGTCTTTCAATATCTTTGATGCCTTCAGTTGCTGAAAGTGTTGTGTCACTTGGAATTTTTTGCGCTCTATTTGGTTTTACGTTTGCTTCCGCTTATGTTTTGATACCGAAAATCGCTGAATTAATTGTCGGCGTTGAAGAGTTTCCATCGGCACTTGGTCTAAACTTTTTTATTCAAGGTTTAGGATGCTTAATTGGACCACCATTTTCATCGACTGTTTATGGAATTTTTGAAAGGTAAGAATATTTTTATTTAGTGTTTAACTTGAGTTGTCAAGTACTAGGTTTCACTTTCTATTTATTTAATGACTTGTGACGCAATTTAGATTTGATTATTCCGGAAAAAATTAGAAAGATGAACGAACGATTTCTATTAATTTTCTTCTTTTCTTTTAATTCTAGTTGGAAAACATCATTTGAAATTTGTGGAATTATATTGGCAGTAAGCAGCATTATTGCAGCATTAATTAAATTAAAAAGACAAATTTAAACTTTTGAAATTTAAAGAATGCAATTTAAATAAAATTTTTTTACATAAAATAAAATTCTTAGTAAAAAAACTTCACATTGAAATTATGTGTTGGTCTAATGAACTTTCTTAATTAAAAAATATATCTAACTTGTCTCTTCTTTATTATAAGAATTTTTTACAGTAATCTTTTAAGTCAACTGATCTCAATCTGTTATTTCATTTTACATAATTTTTAAAAAGTTTTTTATGAAAATATTTCAAATTCAAATTAAAATTTTTATTTAAAAGTTCAGTAACAAAAATTGTAAAAATTTCTGAAGAAAGCTTTTCAAAATATTTTAATTCATTTTCATTCAACAATCTACTAAATTAAAATTACATAGATAAAAAGTATTTGAAAATATAGAACATAAAGAGTTCATGAATATCATGTAACTCTAAAAAAAACTAAAGTTGTTTTTGAATTTACATATTCTAAACAATATCAAAACAAAATGCTTTTAAAGGGAAATGTTTTTAATGTAATGTAAAATAACATGAATTTTAAAAAAAAAGTTTACATCTATGTTTATATTTATTATATGTTGATTAATTTTCATATTTTATTTTATTATCATCAGTTAAATCATTCAATCAATATGAAATTTTTATTTCTTCAAATTTTATTTTTGCTTTCAATTTTCGAAAATGATTTAGCTCAAAAACCAACAGTACCATTAAATATTCCACCAATGAATAATAAAAAGAATAAAGTTACAACAACAACAACAACTACTACTACGGAAAGGACAACAAAGAAACCAATTGAGGAAGAATGTGGTAAGAAAAATTTGATCATTATCATGTGCTGAAAAATTATGTTAAACGTTCCATAAGGTCGCGTAAAATTGCAGCAATTGTAAGTTCTTTTTCTTGAATTAATTTAAAAAACATCTTGCAATGCAAACTTCATAAAATTCAAAGAGTCAAAGCCTCAGCCAATTGCTTTCAATTTAAATTTATTTTATTAAAATTTACAAATAAATTCTTAAATGTTTCTAAATTTTTTCTTTATGAAAATCTAATTCTTGGTATTTCAAATCGAAAAAGCACCAGTTTAAATTTCAAAAAATAATAAACAAATCAATTTTTATGAAAATTTCAAACGATTCACACTAAATTTCGAAAAAATTGTAAAAAAATTTAATATTTGTTAATTTTGTTATCTGGTTGTTTATACTCAATATTTATTATTTAGAAATGAACAAAAGTCATATAAGTCATTGAACAAAGTTTCAAATGTTTGTTTTAAGTTTGATTCTTTAAAACATGTCAACTTATGTTTGAATTTTTAAATTATTTCGAAAATGTTTATCATCCGAAAATTTTTCACATTGATTTAAAATTTCAAAGTTTAATCAAAATTTTGAAAATATATCCAATAATAACCAAATTTAATTTAATTTTTATTTTATATAAGTTCACGAATGGAGAAATTTAAATACTTTGGAAGATTTTACGCAATTGCACGAATTAGGTGTTTTTATTGGAAGTAATCGGAATAAAGTAAAAAATTATGTTGGTAAGAATTCTTTTATTTTATAATTTCAAAATTATAAATTAAATTTTAAAGGTCGTGGTAAAACAAGTTGTGAGTGGAGATTGTCTCTAGGAAGAATCCCAGCAAGTAAAATTGAGACTTTTGCTGTATATTTTCCATGTGATGGTAAAGAAGCAATGGATGATAAGGAAACTGCACAGTTTTTGGTCAAAAATAAAAGTCAAGTAAAGTAAAAATTTAAAGAGACGAGAAGTTTTGATAAACAAAACAAATTTGTCGTTCAAACTTTTGAAAGAAAAATTTCAAATATTTTTTGACATTTTTGATAATATTTTTTTAACAAAATTTCCATCTCTTCGAATAATTTATAATTAACGTTCTCCATAATTTTAAAGGTAGAAATGGAGTAAAATTTTCCAAATGCCTACTAAGTTTAAAACAAATCGTCACATTAATTTAGAATATTTTCTTAAAATTTAAATATTCAATATTGAATATTTTCAAACATCCGAAAAATACACTCCTCGATACATATTAAAACTCTAAATATTTTTGAGCCCAATACAGAACGAATTTCAAAATATTTAAGTAACCTAAATTTAACAAAAAGGATTTACATTTGTTACCAAAATATTCTTTGTCAAAAGACAAAATTTTTCGATGGCTTCTGATTAAAGATGATATTCTGTATTGAAACATTATTTAAAATTGAAAATAACTATATTTTTGTTCAAAATATTTAATTTTATCTAGGATAACAGCGTCATAAAATCCGGTCTTGACTGTCTTTTTCACTATAAATTTACGCTTTTCTGCACATTTTTGTACAATCTCCTTCAAATATGAATAGAATTGTTAAAAACTGTACAATTCTTCAGTTACTGTCTAACTTTAATATTAATAGATCAACTCAAAATTTTTTTGCTCTTTCTTTTTTTTTTTTGATCAACCGTATGATGCTTAGATTCTAATTATCTCAAGTTTCTAAATTTATTTTGTTCTAGGAATATGAATGTAAAACAGAAAATCCTGATGAAGACTTCCCAGACGCAGTAAAAATGTTCGAAAAAAAAAGACTGAAATACGTTAAAATAAAAAATTTAAAAAATGTTTTGCAGGGTTAAAAGTTTGCTTAAAACTTTATAAATTACATTGTAAGGTTTTAAAGAAGTTTTGCAAATATTTTTGTTTACAATCTTTTTTATCTAATTTATCAAAACATTTAAAACAGTTTAGGTAAATTTTCATCAATGTAATTTTATATCTTTTTCATTTAAGTTGAAATAAAGAACAAAACTATACAAAAAAAGCTTTTCTATAGACAAATTTTGCTAAAAGATTTCACCACTTTTTTTAGTGTTTTTATTCATCGTCAAAACTGTTTGTAATTTTTCTTTTTAAAACATTTTTTTTTCAAAAAATGTCATGCAAAGTTTATACATGTCAAATTTGTGGAAAAGTTTCGAAACAAACTTCTCATTGGAGAGATCATCAAGCAACTCATTCAGGTATGAAATTTTTAAATTATTAAAAATTTTTAAATTTATTTGATATTCTTAGAAATTCGTAATTATAAATGCACAATCTGTACGAGAGGATTCAAAACTCGTGGTGCTATGAGATTTCATTATCAAAAGTCACACACTTTGGCTCAATTTTATAAAGCGATCAATTTGATGGAATCAAAAGAAACTTCTAAGCAACCTGTAGCTAAAAACGTTTCAAAAGCAACACTTGAAAATCTAAAATCAAAAAATAAAATTAATCCAGCAAGCACTAGTATTAAAAACATGCCCAAACTGAGTCAAACTACAAAATCGTCAACAAATTTCAACAGTCAACCAATTAAATGTTCAATTTGTAATTTTGTCATACGCCATGGAAGAAATTTTAAGAAACATATGCAAAGACATAAAAATAGCAACCGAGTATGTCCAGTTATAAACTGCGGAATGAAATTTACATGGATTGGTGCACTTAAGCTTCATATGAAAGAAATACATGCTGAAATTTCAGTCAAAAATGAAAAAGCTATAAAACCAACATTGAGAATTTCATCAAGAACAGAAGTCAAGAAATATACAGAAGATGAAGATGAAGAGCAATTTGAGCATGATCAATCATTGCTTGAAGAAGTTCCAAGTGAAAGTCAAAACACTAAACTTAAAATTTCTTCATGCTACTCTTTGAATGATGTAAAAGAAGTCGAACCAAAAGAAGAAGAAGAACAAAAAAGTTATCGATATGAATGTGGAGAATGTAATATCGGATTTCATGACAATGATGATCTTTGGAAGCATTTATTTGAAAAACGTGAGTTTAAAAATATTTTCATGAAGTTAAAAAACATTAATTTTTTTATTTTATAGATTTAAGAAAAGAAGATAAAAATGAAAATAAAACAAATCGAGAGCAACCTGTAGGAAGAACAAGAAATCGAAGAACTAGATAGAAACTTGTGAAAGATCGTTTTTTGATGAGGAATTATTCAGATATTTCGTAACAAAAATATAGCTATTTTTATATAGACTTGAACACTCTGGGCCCATAACCTGATAAACTAGCAGAAAAAAGACACTTTGACATGTCTATGTCCGAGCGGGAATCGAACCCGCGTCTCCTGATTTCTGGTCAGGTACTCTTCCACTAAGCTACCGGCGGACATCTCAAAGCTTGGCAGAATGCCAACTTAAACCTTTTTATCTGCTTAGGTTATCGTTGCTGGACAGGAATTACTTCGTATTTCCAACACCTCCCCTCAACGATAACTTCTTAAATTCTGGATACAGAGTGGCGAAGGTAGCTGGGCAGTTTAGACTTAACATGCGTGATGAGTAATTCTCGGGTTGGCTTCGTTACCGAGTGTCAGCGCAACTCTGTATCCAGAATTTAAGAAGTTATCTTTGAGGGGAGGTGTTGGTAATACGAAGTAATTACTGTCCAGCAACGATAACCTAAGCAGATAAAAAGGTTTAAGTTGGCATTCTGCCAAGCTTTGAGATGTCCACCGGTAGCTTAGTGGAAGAGTATCTGACCGGAAATCAGGAGACGCGGGTTCGATTCCCGCTCGGACATAGACATGTCAAAGTGTCTTTTTTCTGCTAGTTTATCAGATTCACCTTTGTTTATAAAATGCTTTCATCATAAATAGGATTCATAATAGTATAAGAAAAAGAATTATGCGCATGTTTCTTCTTCTTTTTTCTGTTTTTTGAATTGAACCTACTCATAAATAAAAAATTTGTATAGAATGTAATGCAAGCTCAGACTCCAATCTCTCTGGCTCTATGTTAAAAAATATCTGAATGATCTCTAAAAACAAAATCTTTTCTAAAATGAAACTTTATAAAGACTTTAAAAAATGTTTTTTTTAAAGTTCTTAATTAAAATATGTGAATAAAAATTAAATTAAATACTTTTTTGTTTCTTTTATGCTTTAAATAGTTTTAATTAATTTTTCTTAAAATGCGACATAAAGGAAAGAAAAGCAGGCATTGCTTTACATAAAGCTATGACTCACAAAAAACTAAAATTTTTAATAGGCCAAAAAGGCAATTTGTAAGTCACATCGTATCTTCTAAAGAAAACTTTCTTCTTTCTTATGTTTTGGTTACAGTAGATTTTGACTACTGGCTACAGAACAGAAGTTCAACAAGTCTGTGTCTAAAGAAAAGAATTTTTTTAACAAACCTGCTAATATTTTGAACGATTCTTAAAATTTCTAAACTTAAAAAAATATTTGAAACGAAATATTTTAAATATTCATCAGTAAAAGTTAAAAATGATTATAAACACAAGATTCAAATTTTTTTTTTTTTTCATAAAATGACATTTATTTATTTTTTTTTGTATTTTACTTTTTCCATTTTTTATGTATTTCATTTGCTTGTTAATTTACAGTTAATTTAATTACATTGATTAAAATATACGAACATTTACAAGTTTTATTGTGTCATGTGTGTTGTGAAATTTTATTTTTCATCTCATCGCAATTTAATTCTAATTCCATGTATAAAAATTTTCTTTTATTTTAAATTTAATATATTTTTTGTCAATATAAAAAACTTAAGGAAAATGTAGCATAAAAGAAGGAAATTCTTTTATTTCTGACTCTTTAGACCACTAGATCAGTTTTCAGATACACACAATTATTGCATGGCAAAATGAGAAGTTGAAAATTTTTTATATTCTAACATCGACTTTTTTTCAAATTTAATTTTTCGATAAAAAAATTAAAATTTTAAACTGAGCTGCATTTTAAAGGGATTTTTTTTTTCTACAATAATTTTTCTTCTTTGACTATTTTGTTGCATAAGTTTATAATCAATTTCGACCACATATTCATTTTGTATGCAAGTATATAAGGATAGACAGAGTAAAATTGAGATTTTTTCATTATTTATTTTGATAATTACTTATAATAAATTATAATTATATTGTCGACGAGTTTCGTGAAGTTAGCAAGAATTTCAGCCATGATTTTACAATAGGATAAAGCTTAATTTAAGATTTGATTTAATTCCGAAGATTAAATTCATTTAACTCATTTAAATTAAATTAAAAAATCAAAGTGTTCTCAAGCTTTGATCAATCTCATTATTAAAATAAGACTTAAAAATTAATCTTATTGAATCTACAAAATTTAATTGAATTTTAATTAGGTTCTTTTGTTTCATCGCTATTTGTTTAATCAGACAAATATTTTAAAACTTTTGCTAACATCAAAGAAGCATATCATCGAGCTTTAAAATCAAAATTTTTGCTAAAATTAAAATTCTTCAACGAAATAAAAAATTATTCTTTTCGTTAAATAAAAAAATTTTTAATCCTGCTTTTTTATGATAATTTTTATATTTTTAACAACAGTCAAATATTTGTGTGTAATTTCATAATTTATTTTTATTTTATACATAAATTCAAGAGAGAGATACGTTATAAAAATTTTAATCTTTTCTATTAAGACATGCAGAAATTCACATTTTATCATTCTGCAGCAGCCTAAAACAAAAGTTTAAAGAGTTGAATTTAGTTAAAATGAAATGTTTTAGATTTTCGTTGTACACTCAGAAAAAAAATGTTACAATTCGCGTTGTAAAATCGTAGTAAATGAAATTTTACAATATTTGTTGTAAGAAAATCCAAATTTTACAACAAATATAGTAAAATTTTTGTTTTTTGAAAACTTACAATAAAATAGTAGAATTTACTTCCAATGTTGTAAAATTTTTACCTTACAATCTGCATAATAAAAATTACTATGTTGATTGTAAAGTTAATGTGTTTGTAAATCAATATTTTTTTCAAACGCGAGATGATTTTTCAAAAAAGTGTATTAATAAAGTGAGTATTAATAAAATAAGTCAGTAAATA
>JACWBX010000983.1:1974-14321 GCA_014622435.1 Polypedilum pembai
GAGTCTTCATAATTGCATACTGTAATGTGTCCAGAGATGGAATAAAAATATATCGAGCTAGTGGTTGCACTTGATGGTCTAATAATGGCGCTGAGCTCCCTAGCGAAAGGGTTTATGGGAAGGGAAAATCTTGACTTCATCAATTTGTCCAAACCTAATTAATGCTTGGTTCAATGATAAGTCATGAGACATGTACAAAAAGTATTTCCAAACTTTCCGTTACTAGTTGCACTGAAATTTAAAATTGAAAATAATCTTGAAAATGAAAATCATTGGTTTCTTTTTATATCATCAAAATATATAACTGGAAGAGGGTTTTTGATATCATTTGAATCTACAGTAAAAAATCAATTCATTGTATTTTGGAGAAACAAAAACTCTATAAAATTTTCATGTTTGAATTTGTTTATTGAAAAATTTTCGAATGAAGCGAAACAATTTGGAATAAAATTCATTATCGATAGTTTCAGTAAAGGATATGATGGTAAGTAAAGAAATAATAATTTATGATCTATTTTTAAATAAACTTTAAATTTTAGTGTTACTTCATGACAATTCTTTTGAGTTAAATTTAATTGATTTGAAAAATCAAGCTAGAAAGTCTTTACTAGAAAAAGCGAAAATTGAAAATGAGAAAGTTTTCAATGAATTATCCAATATACGGTTTACTAAGACACATCAAGCTTTAAGCTCGGATTTTTCAATGTCACTTGATGAACTTAGACAAAAAAATGATGAATTTGAGGAGTTAACATTTTTGACTGCTTCTAACTTCTTAAAACCGTCCATATTTGTTCTAGAAAAAATTGAGTTTCAATCATATAAAGAAACATTAACTAAAACTGAAAATTTATCAATGCAAGTTGCTGAAAACATTAAAGATAAAATTAGATACAGTCTTATCAGTAATCCTTATACACTTGAAACATGTTGTGATATTTTCGTTGATTCAAATCTTTCTTGGTCACAAATTCATCAATTTTATGCCCTTAAAAGTGTAAAAGAATTTCAGCACTTAAAAATTGTACAAAACATCAAAGAAGCCGATTTTAAACAGATTTCAACTTTTGGATTAATTGATTTTCAATCTGATGGAAGTCCTAAATTCATTGACGAATTAACTCGTGACTTTTTCATTGCTCAATTCATTAAAAATTCAGTAGTCGATTCTTACAATGAACATTTAGAAAAATTGATTATAAAAATTAAAATTGAAAAAGAAAAGTTTAAAAATGTCATCCAAATGTTGACTGAAATGATGTCAGGCAAAAAAGCATATCTAGAAGCACACTTCTTAGACATTACATCATGGGAATTACTAACTAAAGAAAAAAAAGAAATTCTGAAGAACTCAAAAATTATTTTAAATGATGAAGAAGTAATTTTACGAGCTCATCCTGAAATTCTTAAAGAACTCACATCAAATCAAATTTATCAACTGCTAAATGGAAAAATTTTGAAATTTGACAGAGACTCAACCAATCAAAAAAATTCTGTTAAAAAAGCAGAAAATGATGCAGATGAAGATTATGATTATAAGAATGGAAAACTAAAAACACTCAAACCAATTGGTAAAAGGCTAGTGAAAGCAAATTTGTCTAAAACCTACGAAGAGCTCACAGAAATTGAAAAAGAGAAAATTTTTGCCTCAACAGTTCTTTTTCAAGGCTTCGAAGTGAATTTCGGTGATTTGGTTTATCACGATGAAGAGCATTGCAAACATCTCAGTCCAGAAGATATCGAAAAAATGTTAAAAGGCGAAATTGTGAGTTTTTTCTCGCCACTCAAGCGACCACCAGAAAATTATATTGAAAGAAAGTTTAAAAGAAATCGATCAAATATTGATAGTGATGAAGAGGATGATGAGGATTCAGATGACGACTATGATGATTATATCAAAATTGAAGAGAGAAAAAATGACGACGATGATGATTCTAGCGGAGATGGTTTGAGAAGAAATCATAGAGAAAATAATCAATCAAGTTATAAAGAAAATAATTCTAGAAAAAGAAAACAATGTGGATCAAATCAAGGAGGTAATTTATCATTAAAAATTTCCTACATGAAAAGAATTATTAAGAGAAAATGTTAGTAAGGTTATTGTATTTAATTCGAATATGCACCAAATATTAAATAACGAAAGAAACTTATCTTATCTAGCTTTAGCTGAAATGACTTTAACTTTTTAGAAAATTAATATTTTATCAAAAATGACTTTTGTGATTAAATTCGATTGAATATGTGTAAAAAATTGATTTGAAGAAGAAAATAACAAGATTTTCAAAAATTAATGGCTTTTCACACATTTAATCAAATTTTTTTTCGACGACTTAGAGTTTTTCCGTTGTTAAGAAACATTGCTAAAATCTTATTTTTTTCCTAGTTTTATTAAATCATTTAGAAAATCGTCCAAAACAACTTTGTATTTCTTATGATAAAATTTTCTTAAAATTTATAAGTTTTTTCTCTTGAGATTTTTATATTTATTTTTAGGACTTGGGTGTATGTGCATACATATATTTCCAATTTCTATGAATTTTGCTTAGATCTTTAAATAGACTTAAAATAATATTACCTTTTTTTAGGTAATCACCAAAATAACAATAACACTTACGTGAAACAAACCACATCAACAACAAAAGAATCTCAACCATCAACAAGTAAAGCTGCTGTTTTGTTTTCAACACTCAAAATCAATCAAAATGAAGAAAATATTCCACCAAATGACAACAACAATTATATCAAGAGCATAAATTGTTTGAATTTATCAAACAATCATGATGATGAAGATGAATATAAAATTAATCCAGTGTTGACTTATAATTGTTTAGAAAAGATAGCAAATGAAGAGAAATTTGTGCTCATTGCTGATGCTCCAGGTTGTGGAAAATCTGCAACATTGTTAAATGTTTACATGCGCTACAAGAAGAAATTAGAAAATGCAAAATTAATTCCTTTTGTCTTTCACATTGATTTTGGAAATGAAGAAAAATTGAAGATAATAAGCAGTAAACTTTATGATTTAGTGAATTGCCTTAATGCAAGAGACACAGTCGCAAAACTTCGACAGCTTAATTCAGAGTTTGACAGCAAATATCGATTCACAAATGAACTTTTTCGAGATAAATTTAATCGTGGCCATGTGATTTTCTTATGGGATGATATTGAATATGTGAGTGATGAAATCATTAAACAAACATTGTCAAAACGCAATTATTTGTTGATATTGATTAAAGATATTAAAGACAACAAAGAAAAAAATCTTCAATGGGTTGTAAGCAACAAAAAATTCGCAAAAGAAAGAGAAAATTTCTTCCATTGCCTTTCATTCAGGTTTTTAAGATTAAGCAATGAAAAGAGCTTGAAAAGTTTCTATGAAAAACTCAAAATAAGTGAAATCGAAGCAGAAAATGTCAATGAAAATTTAATTTTCAAATTTCAACGATTCATTGAAGAGAAAAATGATTTTTTATCTTTTCATTTAACGGAAATATTCACAGTTAAAATGCTTGAATTCGGCAGCACTTACAAGGCATTTAATGATATTTTTGATAAATTTTCTCTTAATGAACTTGATTCCAAGCTTTTGAGATTTTTGACATTCAAAAGTGTCTCAGGTGACAATTTCAATAGCCTCTATGCGATGAGATTAAAAGTCAACTCAATGTCAGACATGAAGCTTAAAGAATTAGGAATTTTAAGAAGATCAAAATTAACAGGAAACTTTGAAGTCGCTCGGGAATACAAAATGTTTGTCATTGCAAAATATTTTGTTAAAAATATTTTGAATTTAGTTGAAGATCTTTGGGATGGTGATCAAAATGAAGCAAAATTGAGAATCAAATTTTTGTTTGAAGTTGCAAAAAGAAAAGACTTGAAATATGCGAGGAAAATTTTGATCGATTATTTGCTGTTGAATGTCGAAAACGAAGAAATTCATGAATTTTTTGTTAATGTTTTAACACAAGAGCCTGAGTTCAGAGAAAAATTTGATCAAATGCCAAACAATGCTAAAATTTTTATTTTACACTTTTTTGCTAAAAGCTCGCAAATTTCTTCTTATTTAAAAGAAGGACAAAATGATCTTGTTACTAAATTGAAAAAATTTCTGAATAATGAATGCTTAAAGAATGATGACGTAAAAGTTGATAACACTTTATAGGAATTTGCCAGGTTGAAAGTTGAAAATTTGTTTCAGCATCATTCACGATTTGCTAAATTTAGCGATTTTCAAACTACTTTCAAAACTTTCAGCCTGGTATATTAATCGTAAAAATATTATGAATAAGTACTGAAAATAATTTTGATTCTAAAAAAACAAAAATTTAATTCAAATTAAATACTTTTGCTTTGATTAGTTGAGAAGTGTTTTTTTGTTGTGTTCTAAATTATAAGCATAAACACAAAATATAATGAGCAAGAATAAACAAAAACTATGTTCGATAATATTTATAAATTCACTCCTGGATTTCGATTTAAATTTTTTTCCTTCAAAAATTTCTATTTTAATGTCGAAAAACAAAAAAGAGTAAAATAGGCAAAACAAATCAAATTGAAGCATCGTGTATTTACACTTGTGGTAAATCAGTTATTGTAAAACAGTTATTTTCATAGATTAGCCTAAATTCTTCTGTTTAAATATTATATCAAAAGATTGATTGAAAATTAAACATTAGTTATTATTAGGATCGTCTTTTAAAACAATAACTAAAATTATTTACCATTAACTTAATAATATTTCTTGTTTTATAACTAAACATTTTGAATTCAAATGTTAACAATTTTTATAAACAATTTTTTGTAACAAATAAAAACAAACACGAAAGTAAAACAATTCTATCATGAATAAATTTTTTCAGCAGAAATTGAGATGCTGAAATGTTCATAAGAATAAAGATGGTAAAGTATTATCTAAAAGCTTTCAGCATCATTTCTTTTGAAATGATTTTATATGCCTCCAAATTGTAAACGACTACATTTAAAAATTCATCTAAATCAATGACTTCAGTAAAAATATTTTTACCTATGTTAAGACGTTTTAATGCTCTAAAGAGATAACATAAATTTTCAGTTTTTTACAAAGACAATTTTCATTTCCTGTTTCACACAGTAAAAACTTTTGAAATTTTTATTCATCATAAAAAATAAAAGTTTTATCAAACATTTCCATTACTTGAAGTTTCCGAGTCAGTTTTTCCACTGTCAATTCCACTTGTTGTATCTCCATTATTTGCCTCCTGATATTCATATCTTCTTCCTGGTTCTCTTCTCAAATAATCATCATAAGCTGTTTCATCATCTTCAAAATCGTCATCAATATCAAACTCATCATTTATTCTGAATTCTTTTTCAACATAATCTTCAGGTGGTTTCTTAAGAGGATCGAAAAAGCTTACTTTTTCATCATTCAACATTTTTTCGATATCTTCTGGTTCGAGATGATTGCAGAGTTCTTTATTGTAATAAACCAATTCACCAAAGTTTGCTTCAGATCCTTGAAAAATTACAGTTGATGCAAAAATTTTCTCTTTTTCTTCTTCTGTGAGATCTTTGAATGTTTTTGTGAATTTTTGTTTTACAAATTTTTGTTTTCTTGTGAGTTTCTTTGGTTTATCAAAATTTAAAATTTCACCTTGAAGAATTTTTTCAATCTGGTTTGAATTTAATGATTTTAAAAATTGTTTTAAACTCATAAAATTGTCAACATTTTCAATTTCTTTAATTATAAACTCAGAATTATGAAAAATAATTGAAGAATTTAAAACTTTTTCTTTCTCTTCTGTGTCAAGATTTTTCCATGATTTTGTTAAATAATTGTCAAGATCTTTTTTGCATTTTTTTGCTTTTATATAGAAAGTTTCATAAATTGGTCGATCTGATCGAAGACAATGAAGAATTGTAAGTTTTGTAACATCTGAAGCTTTATGGAAGTCTTCAAGGAATTCTGATAAATTTTTGATAATTAATTGATAGAAATCATTGTGAATTTTTAATTTTTCATTTGATTGTAAATAATCACGAATCATCAAACATAGAAGTGGCAATTCTTCAATTGATTTAATGAAAAATTTTAATTTTATTCGATTTTGTTCATTACTTTGGGTGTTATAAAAAAGTTTAAAGATATCCTCTTTGATAAAGTTAAAAATTAATGAAATTAAATAACTTTCTTTGAATTTCAAATCATGAAAGCTTGAGAAGTCATAAAATATTGGCAAATTCTTGTATAAACTTTCTTTCGAATTTTCAATTTGAAGATTGTTAACTTCCAAGTTTTTAAGTTCTTCATTTCCTATTTTTATCAGAGCTTCTTTAATAGCTAAATGCTCTAAAGTTTTTAAACTATTTTCATCAATATCTCTTAGCTTTTGAGTTTCCTTTAGACTTTCACTTAAATTTACTTTAATTTCTTCATAAATCTTACAAAAATATTTATAATAATTGTCAACTTTTAAAACATTTTCTTTAATGATTCCATAAGAATTGCATTCGAAAAATTCTTCACGTTCTCTAAAGTTTTTTCTGTCAGTAACAATCCATTGAATATTTTTATTTTCTGCTAAATTATTTTGAATTTCTTTAATCATTTTTAAAAATGTTTCTTTGACATCATTTTTCTCATCAATTACTTCAATATTGTCCCACATAAAAATTATTTCACCTTTTCTATATTTATCATTGAAAATTTCTTTTTGAAAGTTATCATAATCAAACAATTGATGAAGTTTATTTAGAATGCTTAAGCTGTCATCAATTTTAAGTTCATAAAGTTTGTTATTGAGTTCAACTGTTCTTTGAAAACTTTCTTTGAAATCTAAATAACAAATCAAATCTAAATTTAAACCTTCGACAATTTGCTCTTTTACACCATTTGCAATATTTCTAAAGATATCATAAGAAGGTGAATCGACTAATAAAATCATTTTTGAATTTTTAATTTCATTTTCAAGATCTTCAAGAGTTAAAATTTCATCGATAAAATCACTTTTTGTAGGTTGAGGTTCTTGAACTTTTTTCAAATATTCAAAATATTCACAATTTTCATCATTTCTAATTCTATTCAATTTTAATTTTTTAGAATCTTTATAAGAATTTTCTAATTCTTTAAATATTGAAACTTTTTCAAAATTTAAAATTTCTCTTATTGTTTCAGAAGATAAAAAATCTAAAAGTTTCTCATTATGACTAACCAGAGTTGACAATTTTATTGGGATTCCTTGAAAATCCACAAAAGATTGTAAAAGTTTTTCTCTTTCCTTTTCCATGAGTTCATTAAATTGTTTTAAAATGTTTAACGAATTGTTTGATGAGTTTGGTAAAATTGAGGAATTTTGATCATCTTGTAAACATTTGACAGAATGAAATTTCTTAATGTCTGAAGCGTTTGATGTTTTTTGATCATCATCATTAACTTTATTTGTCGAATTTGTTAAAATCTGAAAGCCGAGTGAAAATAAAAGACGACTTATTCCTTTCCGTGCAAAATACAAACTAAAAACTTTATTAATGTGCAAATGAGAATAGTGTACAAAACGAATTAGATGAGAGCGAGAGAATGCAATTACAATATTTTCTCTCTCTCTAATAGAATTATTTTCTCTCCTTTCTTTTGATGAAGATCCTTTCATGAATTTGATGAACCCTGAAGTTTTTGATGATACCTCAGCATTTTTTGGGTCTTTTGATGGTTTATTCATTGATTTCTCAAGATTTGGTGACAAGGAAGATCTGTCAGCTTTTAAATTTGTTTTTTGTCGCAAAAAACTTTCATCAAATTCAGCTTGTTCTTTCTTCTCAACTTCTATTGGTTTTAAGTCATCAATGGATTTCAAAATTTCTTTAAGTGTTGCTTGATTTCCTTTCTCGCGATGAAGAAATTGTTTTAAAAGTTCTTCTCTTTGCTCATCAGTATAAGGAAAAATTTGATAAATTTTTGCATCGAGTTCCAGTAAAGTTTTGAACTTTTCGCTTTGTTCAGATGGAATTGTAATTATTTGATAAATAAATTTTGTGCTGCTAACACTTTGAGTGAAAGTTTTAAAAGTTTCTAGAAATTCTGATGAAAATTCAGTAACAGTATCGATCAAAAGAATGACTTGATAGTTTTTAAACAAATATGAGAAAATCAAAGATTCTAAAGGATCTAAATTTTGATATTCAAGCAAAATTTTCTCAATTTCATCAGGATTTAATAGATCATTTATTAGACTTATGCCAGTTGATGATTCTGACAAATTGCTTCTTAAATCCAGCGATGATTTAGTTTTGAATTTCTTTAATGATTTCTTAAATTTTGTAAATTTTTCTTTGAATGATGAAGATCTTTGCTTTTCTTTTTTGGATTCTTTTTTGTTGACATTATCATCAAGATTATTTGTTAAATTTCTACTACTTTCTCCGAAGTTTCTCTCTATTGAAGTTTGGTTGTTGCGGTTGATGCTTTCAATTATATTTTGTACTTTTTTAAAATTTACTTCAAGAATCCAAAATGTTGGGTATTTAGTTTTTAATTGATTTTTAAGATGATTGATTTTCGTATTTTTCATTAAAATTATCTTTGAATTACTCGATTCTGTTATGATTTCCTTCAAATTTTTCATTTTTGAATTTTCATCGTAAAATTCTCGTTCTATGAAAGGTTCTTGATTTTCTGATTTTATTTCTATCGGAATTCCTTTTAAAATTGATTTGATGTTTTCACTTGACAAATTTTCTAAATGTTCATAAAAAGAAATTTCTTTCAAATTTACTATTTGTCTTTGAAAAAGAACATTTGAATTGTGAATGGCAAATTTGAATGAATCAGGCAATTCAGAAAATTTCATTATTGTTGATTCATTAAAGTTTCTAAAGCTTATTTCAGACACATTTGTTGTTTTTAGACGATTTATGATAAAATTCATAATCAAATCTTTAACAGATTTATGAAAATTTTCACCTAATGTGTAAGTAGAAAATTTTTCGTTGCTTTTGTTTTTCCACAAAATTACTTTTGTAAATGGTTTTTTTGTTAATTCAAATATAATTAAAATTCTATTGATTTTGTATTGATTACTTAGAGGAGCTCTATCATAGAAACTTACAAAGAAACTTTTTGCTACGCTAATTTTGATAACAGTTGATGATGAAAACTTTTGAATTTGATTACTGAAATCTGTGTATAAAAGAAGATCAACAGCATCCCTCGCTGATGGACATTTTCTGATTTCGAGAATTAGTCTTGAATTTTGTGTGTGTTTTGAAAATTTTGATTTCAAAGATGACAAAACAACTTCGTAATTTTCATTGAAATCAATTTGTATTGCTTCTGTTGATTCCATGTTGTTGATCTAAAAGAAGAAAAACTGTTAATTTTTAGATAATTTGATGTGTTAATTTAATATAAATTTTATTTTATAATTTTCTAGAAAAATAAACAAAAAGTTAGTGACTTTAAGAGGTTTTTAAGATATAACGTGTTGCGAAAATTGACAAGTTTTCTGGCTCTCAACTGCTCTTAATAATCTTTCTAAAAGCATCATCAAAGTAAAAATATTGAAATATTAAGGAAAATCTTGCTTTTATTTCATTTTGGTTTTCTTTTCTCGTCAGTTTTATTATTGACTTTATTTTCCGTTTCTTGTTTAAATTATTTTGCCCTTGCTTTCATAAATATCTTTTATCGACTATACACGAAGAAAAAGTTTATTAACTGGCATAAAATTTGTGCTAATAAACCATAGTTATGAGATTTAAAAGAAACCTTTATAAGTCTAATAAAGTTTGCTTTTTAGGATTCATTACTAAGCTTTACCAATACAAACTTTATACCACTAAAAAATTTTTCTCCGTGTAAAAGATGACTAACAAATTAAAGTTCAATTTTCTAAAATTCCGTAAATAAAAAATGAGTTCTAAAAGCATTTAAAATTTACTTATTTTTTTATACCAAAAATGTTTGTAGAAACACAGAATAATTATTAAATTTCAATAAAAATCTTTGAACACTTTGCTTCACGAAGTAAACTTGTATACTGAAATTATATTTTTCTTGGCATTTAAAAAAATTTCATTTCTGGTTTTTTGTTTGTGCGAAAAGTTAGAGAATATGTATTTATTAACTTTTGAATGTATTAATTTAATTAAAAGATTTGAAGACAAAATATAAATATCTATGATATCATTTCAAATGGCGAAATTCAAATATCAAGCTTGCAAGCTTAATCGTGAAGATTTTTTTCACAATTTTTTTTGAGTCTAACGAAGAATTTACTTTTAACAACTCTACTTCAAGAAAATGGTGAGAAATTTATCCAAAAACTTTGATTTTTTCATTTCTTTTTGAATAGAATTAAATTAATAAAATTTATTTCATTAATGTTTTCACAGAAATCACACTGAAATCAAAAATTTCTTAATTCTTAATTTTTAATTTTAATTAAAAGAAATTTTAATTTGATAAACGAAATAAGACTTTTTGAAAGTTTTTTTACGTGCAGCCAATAACATGCAAACAAATAACTGAACACAGTTGAACTACGTTTTGGCTGATAAAACTTAGTTATCTTCTAAATTTAATGTAAAAATTTTTTTTTAATCTAATAAATTAAAACTGGTTCTATTTATATATTTCTTTTGAATAAATTTAAAAATTTTAAATTTCAAATTAAGTTCAAATTATTTCTGTATAAAAGAAATTTATTATTAAAAGAAATAAGAAAAGAATCCTTGAGGACGAATAAATGTTTTTCTTTATGGTGTAATTTTTTACTCACATCTCTTAAATTCTGTCTGATGATTTTCAATTTCACCATCAGGCCACGTAATGCTTTCTTCTCATGATGTTTTTATTTTAATTCATTTAGATTGAAAAATGGAAGCATTTACATCAAAGAAATCTGTTAAGGAATGTTCAAAAAAAGTCGGCTTTAAAGTACTGAAATATGTTGATAGTGAAGGTGCTGGACAAAATTTATTTGAAAAATTAGTAACAGACAAAACTAAAAAACAACAAAATTTCAAAGAAAACAGTTTGAAGAAAAATAACGAAAAAATGAAAAATCATTAAAAAGAACTGCAAGTCAAGAATCGCTCAAGAGTTTGCATGAAAAAACTTCAAAAATTCATAAAAATGTTGCACAAACTTCTAAAATTTCGTTGAAATTCAAAAAGCTTTCAAAAGAAAAAAAAACCAACAAATTTTCGAATCAAAAATTGAGTTTCAAGGAAAAATTGTCAATTTTGAACAATTAGTTTGTCATAACGAAGAAATTTGTGAAACATTGAAAGAAAATGTCATCAAACAAATTCTGATGGAAAAGTTTTAAAAAATTTTATTCCACAAGAAAATTTTGCTAAGAATACTTCAGAAATTTACTTTGTGCAAAACTCGAAAAGCTTTTATGATGCAACAGACCATAATTATTATGGATATGTAAAAAAGAAAATTTCAAGGAAGCATGACGATAAAATTGACTACAATTCAATTAACTTCAACTGTGACAATTATCAGGTAAAACAGAAATATCAAAATAACACAAAAACATCAAAAGGTAAATTCAAAAAGAAAAATTTCATTAAAATTTAGACAGAGATAGAAAAAGAAAATCTTATTTGAAAATATTTGAGCTGTTTGAATTGACAAAAATTTGTTAGGAAATTTTTCTTGAGAGCAAGTAAACGGAAAATGTTATTTTTCATCAATGAATTCTCAGTCCTGTTCTCGAAAATAAAATTAAAATAATTGTTTTAAAAGCTTCAAATTTTCACAAACAAATTTTTAATTTCCAGAAAATCTCCTAACAGACAATCAAAATCATCTCAAAGTACTCAAAACCATGCAAATTTACCACATGGAAATTCTTTAGATAAAAATGATGACAGAAACAGAGAAAACAAAAATTCCAACCAAGTTTTGGAAAACAAAAATGAAAAAGAACAAGACAAAATTTACACACTCAATGAAATTCGCAGCTTAGATGCTTTAGAAAATGAATATTTTAAGACAAAAATAATTCTTATTGGTGACGCTCTTGGTCTTGGAAAAACCGCAACTCTTCTTCATGTTCAATTTCATATGAAGAGTAAATTCGAAGACAAAGAAGATGATCCAGTAATTCCTTACATTTTTTATTTTGACTGCAAAAAAGATCAAGAAAAACTTCAAAAAACACTTCAAAACATAAAAAATGAAAAAAACCAAGACATTTTGTACAAATTGCGTATATTGTGCAATGAAAATATTCTTGATAGTTTTGAAAGAGCTCTTTTTAACATGAAATATCAAAAAGGTCATAAAGTCTTCTTGTGGAATAATATTGAAGAAATTGATAATAAGAATGGCAGAAGAGAAACTTTTTTGGAAATTT
>JACWBX010000984.1:0-12838 GCA_014622435.1 Polypedilum pembai
AAATTCAAGTAAAAATCGATTAACGCAAATAACTTCAACCAAATTTTAGTTGACCAACCAAAAATCAACCAAAATTTAGTTGACTAAAAATAAAATATTAGTCAACTAAATTTTAGTTGATTTTTGGTTGAAATATTTAATCGAATAAAATTTAGTTGCAACTTTAGTTAATCGCAAACAATTTCGGACTCTGTTACTGACTAATGATTGAACTGTTTCAACACAAAAATTTTGTTTTCGAAAAATTTCTTGTTTCCAAACCCTGATTTATAACAAAAAGATTCAAGTTCAATATTGCCAATGATAAATCTCTCCGCAAAAAAGAAGAGGCAGCAGAATGTTAAGGCAATAACAATGATAATTATAGAAAAGATTCGTTGTTCGTAAAATTATTAAGTATTAATGATATTTGAGCAAAATTTAAGACATTTTTCATTTTGATTTGAATGCTTTTGCAAATGTTTGCTTTGTGACTAAAAACTTTTAAATTTTTATTCCTTTTGAATAAAATAATTAAAAAATTGGCAAAAAGAGACACATCGTATGAGAGTATCCAAACATTTATTTTCTCGAAAAGAGAAATCAATGGACTGCATTATGTACGCGATTAAGTCTTATCGTCTATCATTTATAAAAATATTAATCTTAATTCATATTCGTAAGAGCGCGCGCGTTATTTTTATAATTCTAAGAACAAAGGATAAATGATGGAGTTGTTTTATTATTATATTAATGCTAATTGATTGCTACAAAGTCCCGATTGTTCCCACAAAATTTTCCAAAATTATACATTAATATTCTATTGTATGTATTTTTCTCCTTAAGTCTTTTTTGGAATTATGACGAAGGAATTGAATCTTCGTCATCATTACTACTGGACGAATTTATTGTTTTCATTGGTGTTATTAGATGCTTATTATTATAATTATTACTACTAAGATGAGTTTTTGGTTCTTTTAGCAGATGATAGCTATCGCGATGTGACAAAATGCGATGCTGTCCGTTGATCAAAAGACTGCTACCACGACGCAATGATCGTCTGCCCATTTCGAGAATTTCAATTGTTGGATCAGTGGCAAAGACGAAATTTTTGTAAGCGTTCACAAAGACAAAAATTATGATGAATGCACCACCAACAATCATTCCATAAGCTAAAAGTGGAATTGCTGTTGGAGCAAAAACTGTTCCCAAATAAATCCATCGACGAATTGGCGGAGTTAATTCACTAATGCCCTATTGCGTTTTGAGAAATAGAGAAAAATTTATCATTGAGATTTTTTTTCCTTATAAACATTTTTCAGTAGAAATTTCTGTAATTCTTTAGAAAACTACTCATTTCTCACCTCTTCAAGCCACATGATGGGAAAAACAAAATCACGAAACTTCTCTACGCACTTTATCGCTGGTGCTTGTTCGACACGTAAATTCAATTGCACTCGAACTTTACCTTCAACTGGTACGCCCAATCGCTGCGCGTGAAAAATAGAAAAATAAAAATTACATGAGTGGCATTACTTGGAGAGACAATTTGATATAAATATAATTACCGGTTGAATTTTGAAGTAAGTTTCGTGGAGCTCTTTCTGAGGGTTAAGACCTTCAACTTCAGCCAAAAACTTTGGATTTGATTCATAGAAATGTGGATTTGAAATATATACAGGTGCACCTAAATTAAAATGAAAGAAAAAATGACATTGAATATGAAATAAAGAAAATAATGACTAAGCGATTTTGTTGAAATTGAAAATTTTGAAAGATTCATCTCTTGACTATTTTAATTACATATAATGAGAGCTGCATGAGCTCGAAAAATAACTTTTGAGAGCAATTAGAAGTGACATAAATAATTACCGTATTGACATGGGCTTATGTTTTGTAGACCATCTTCGGCCTCATAATCGGCTTCATTAAAACACTGATTGTCCTTGTTACTTCCTCCATAAGCGTCTCTTGGAAGCATATAAAGATCAGCATCAATTCCTATTGTAAAAAAAATTAATTAAAATCAATTCATACAGTAAGTTACACAAAAAGCATCAAAAACTTACCATCTTTAACAACTGGCTTAACATAATCCAATGGAATGATGCGACAAAGATCTTTGTCATAAACATGAACGCGATCTGCTTTGGTGATGTCACGTGGTGGAAAGAATGAGCCCTCTGATGCACTAATATTATTACATGGTTCGTGCCTCCAATATGGCAAACGATCGAGTCCATTGAGGCGATCGAGATATCCAAATTTATGCATTCCATTTTCACCTGAGCCTGTATTGATTGTTGAAACTTCTGCTAATGTGCCGTTACGCTGAAATTAAATTGACAAATAATTATTTAATTAGCATAAATTTGTGATTTTCTAATCATTGAATTCTGTTTGTTTTACAAATTAGTAAAATTAGATGTTACAACAAATTACAAAACTATTTTAGTTCCGTTAAAAATTTTATAGAGAGAGAGAGAGCAATTAATATTTGTAGTGAACTTCGCGAGATTTGGTTCAAGAACTTCAGGAAGCAATCAAGTAAGAGAGAATAAAAATGCAAAAACTCATCTCATCTCGGTTTTTTACCATTGACATTGAGCTAACCATGTATGTGTACACACTTGTAATCATCGCTTGTAAATTTGCGAAAAAAAAAAGATTCACGAGCGAAAAATTGTATTTGTGTTTTAATTGTTCAAACTTTTTTGTACAAATTGAACAGAGCTTATGGGCTTAAATGTTAAAATATGTAAGTAGCTTAAACGTTTACAATGGCGAGTCTCGCATATTTTAAGACATATTTGTTTATTAACCATTGGTAAATACAAATGAAATCTATACATAAGGAAGTTATTTTTTAATTCTTAAATTTGTGACATACTTTAAATTTGAAAACTTTCAATAGTTTTTTTTGTTGTTGAAATAAATAAATTAATTGTATTTAACCTTTAACATCACATCAATATCATTAAAAAATGTTTTTTGCAGTGATTCTTCTTCTTTTCGAGTTTTCATTCAGCAAAAAATTTAAATAACTTAATAAACTCTGTCAAATCATTATAGTAGAAGATTTAAAATTTTTCCTGGTTCTTTTTCAGTATGCGGAGGTTAATTTATTGATTTATTAATGCTATTAATTTATTTATGCTCAGCTGTTAGCGAATAAATTGTTTTACGATCAATGAACGAAGTGTTTGTGCTTACTTAAGGGCTTGTTAAGTCTACTTGATTAATTTTTCAAAACCGCATCAATTAGTTAACACTGAGAATCATTGTACATTCCTGTATCAAAATTTTTTAACTTATTGAGCCTCACGGAATGATACTTAATTAAAAAAGATTGCTTTTTATGCATATCAATTAATAATAAATACACTATAAGATAATCCAGCGAATGCACAATCTCGCGCGAGATAAATAAATTATTAACTATCGCTTGTAGGCTCACGTGTCAATGAAGTGAATAAATACAAAGTTAGAAATTCTCGTGATTTTTAATTGATTTTCATTGTATATAAAAACCATATGAAAAATTTTAATTTCTCTCTTTTCCCTCAAATGTAAGCACCTTCATTCTCAAGAAAATCGACATTTGTTGTTTTTATTTTCTGCTTCCGGTCTCAATCATCATTGAAGCAGTATTAGAAAAATTTCGAGCAGCAGATTAGTGCAATTAACATGTTAATTAAATCTGAAATCCTACTCTAATCCTCATTCATTTAGAAGTGAGTGATATAGTGAAAATATATGAGATTTCATTGAAAGCAGCAAAAGTGACATTTTTTAATTAGGGAAAAACATACAAATTTGTTATGTGTTTTCCTAAAAATTTAGATACATTACATAATAATATACAAATTCGACCTTCCACACACATAACAGTAAGACAGTATGCGTGTAAATCTTTTGCAAGTTGAGGAAATATCAATTGAAATTCTCTCACTTCAAACAGTTGACTCAAGGATAAAAAGTTTTTTGCTGTTGTTTTCAATCTAAAGCTTTTAATTCCGTAAAAATGCAAATATCAATAAACTAATTAATCTTCAAGTTTAAAAAAATAAGTCGATCCGTTATGTAACTCAAATTGATTATCTTTCACCCTCATCTATCTCAACTTTAATGATTTATAAGAGCACACTAGTGTGTAATTAAATGACAATTTGTTCTCCTTGCTCATAATGTTTATCTGCTACTAACATTGTTTCGAGATCAGAAGAGATTCTTGCTTGAGAGTCAAGTTCAAGATTTATTTTCATTTAAGTTCATTACAAAAGTTTGTCATTTTGCACTCACATCAAGTTTTATGTAATTTTCCAATATTTTTTATTACAAAATTGACATTTTCTCTATAATCTAGATTACAATTTAAATTTTGAATAAATTATTCATTTATTTCGCATCAATTTAGAATCTTCGTAAATAATATCTTAATTGGCTGTTGTCAATAAATCTATTGGAATGTGAAAATCAGATTGCAATAATTTAATGAGCTGTAATCGAATAGTAGCAAATGAGTGACATTTGCGGTTGTCTCTCCTCTGCCGCACACTTGCAAGCACACAAAACCGACACTCAATTATGTTTCAATAGCTTTAGATGGAAATTTGCGCAAAGATTTCTTCTTCTTTGAAATTACAGTATGCTGGGGAATGCGTGCTGTAAATTTGACCTCATACCACACAATGTATGCTACTTATTCGATAAAATTGGATTAGATTGTGCTGAAATACTCGCAATTATCAGTTGGTAAAAGAGAGCTCAAAGGCCACACACTGTACAGTGGCACAACTCTTACCACATATCTTGCAATTTCAATTTCATCGAATGAGATGATTTCTTCACAATTTCAAATTAAAGCTGCTAATAATTTACCCGCATAAAAAAATATTCACAACATAGATGTTTATTTGAGTGCACTTTTTTTTGTTATTTATAAAACGCCACTTGTGTATTGTTACAGCACTCTTTTTTATTTATATTGTGAAATGTATGTAACATGACATTTATTTTAATTAAAATATTCGACACTTGCTGCCTCTGCTTTTGCTACTGCTATTGTTTTTTTCTGCAGTAGTACAATCATATATGATTTAATTATAATGCGATAACACAATTAATAATGGAAACAATTAATTTACTCTACTCGTGCATTCCTCTCTCACTCTTTTTTATTGTTTTGTAGTGAAAAATTATCTCACATTTGTCAATTAAACTCGCTTTTGAATTATTAATGATGATGATCTGTGTGAAATTTATTAATTGTTATAATGACAGATCGTGTGGTGAATTTAATAAGAATTTTTTTAGACTTTTTAAAAATTATTATTCTTTCATGTAATGATGATTCTATATTTTTAATAGTTCACCTGTGTTTAGAAGTCAACAACTTAAGCCAATAACAAGTTCATAGTTCTGCTGTTAATCGCATTTCAACACGGATTTTAATCTTACTTAACGCAAACACTTACACAAAAGGCAACTATTTATTTTTAGATATTTTTGGAAACCATTGAAAATTCACACAGAAAAATTCTTCATTGACGTCATTGCCTCATTTGGTAAAGTAAGAAATTTAGTTTTAAAAACAGAATCATAGAGGCATGTAATGATTGCTGAGATCTCCACAAATTAAAGCGTTTTCGCATTTAGACGATCTTTCGTGCTTTAGTTTTCATAAACTCTATCGAAGGAGTTTGAAATTGCGCAATTTTATTTTGATATGGCGAGAAAAAATTTGTGCTATGAGTTCAATGTACAAATTCATGGATAATTTTAAAAGTTGTCAATTAAAAATGCGAAGAAAAAATGTGCGTAACGCGAGCACTTGTGCGTCAGATTCTTGAGTATCATGCATTATGAGTCAAAGAGTTTTTATGCTTCACACATTTAAGAAAAAATATTATTGGCAAGGAAATATGTCAAGGTTTGACATACAACTGCAGTGAGGAATTCAAATGGTCTTAATTATTACTTTTTTCAACTGATTAATTGCTCTCAAGTCTGCCATTTAGATAATCGATCAATATTAAATTCAGTCAGCATTGGTCCCGTTACGCTGTCTCAGTTTGAAATTCAGTTATTGCCTTTGAATGAAAACTCAAAGCATGATGAATTTATTCATTAAAAATCTAACACATGTCTCAAGTGATTTGTGCATTGAGAGTATTACATTTGAATTTTTTATTGTTTACAATAATTTCATTTAATTCTACTCGTGATAATTAATTGTTTTATTTTTATTGTGTTCACAACAAACTGATCAAATGATACTGATAGAGATGTAGATCTCATAAGTTCATTTTAAAATGTTAATTGTCACAGCATGCGTAACAGCAACGTGACATTTTAATAGTAAACTTCATTCATTTGACGGGTTAAGAGAAAAATTTACATTCTCAATAGAATAAAATTCAACACAAGCGTGAAAATAGTGATACTTGCTGATTGACAGTCATAAAAAATTGCAAATGATGAAATAAACAAAAAGTTCACTAAAGGTTATATTGCGTAAAAAAATTGCAATTATCATGTGCAACGATAAAAGGCACTGCACGTTCATCGATTCTGAGTTAAAACAAATATGTGATGTAATGTTTCGCGTGTATGACGCATCAAGTATTGATTACAGGGGAATTTTTTATTCTATAATTTACTTACTCCATTTAATAAGCCCATTTTTGCTAACGGTCGTTTGTCACGCGGATAAAATCTATGTGCTAAAGCAACAAGCGTATCATCGTAGCCAAACACCAGCTCATCCGCTGTTACTGATGCAAATGGCTTATAATTTGCTGCTGTAAGTGCTAGCGAGATCCCCTTTTTGAGAAAAAAATTCAAGTTTTTGCTCTGTGTTGACAGCGTCTGTAAATATTTGTCATAAGAATGAGTCAAAGGAAATTTTGTTACTATATTATACTTACTAGTAAAGGGATATTTGGTGTTGTTATTCGCATATTGGCATCGACACTCAGCTCAGGAACAAATTGTAGAATTTTTTTATGCTGATACGACACCGTATGATTATCGTGGAAGTGTATATTCACTTTCTCCATGTCTTCTCTGTAAATAAAATAAATAAATGATTTTGTAATTGATTTCTTTGCAAAAGAAGAAATATCAGTAGCAGCTAATACTACCATAAAGTTAAAAATTAGGTCAAAATGTGTCTGCAATGCAAGTAATACCAATTAATGCACATATGTCGCGCTCTTTCTTACTCATTCACATGCGAGAGCGATCATATGAGTGATGATTGTGCACATTTCACTACGACATGCTGCAGAAACCGCAAAAAGAGTGATGTGCGCGCGAATTATATAGTCATTGGCTATAGTAATAAAATTTTACAGTCGTTCACATTAACTCTCGTGTTGTTGCGAAGATGAGATAAACAAAAGAAGGAAAAAATTCATGCTGCTACCAGCTGATTTCTTGCATATGCGGCATTTAAATGCTAAATATCAATTGAAATTGAAATTCACACAAATGCTGGAGTGAGAAAAAAATAAAAATTGTGTCATCATTGGATAGGGAATGGAATCGATGATGAAAGATTTATTGACAAAGATTAAGTAATAGTTATGTGAATTGAATCTTGTTTAATAAATTTCATCTGTTTTAAATTAACGACTTTTTAAAGTTCAAAAAGTTATTTTTTTAAATTTTTAATGACTGTTAATTTTGTAATAAAATATTGTGACAAAAATGAGATTTATGACGATATAAGATACAGATGAAATTTATAGCAATGCTTATTCCCGAAAGCTATTGCGAAAGAGAGTGAGAGAGTAGCATGAAAGCAAACAGACATTCATATTGTTGCAATGATTTTTAAAGGAGAGTATTGCAAGAATTTTTCTGCAAACAAGTTTTTCTCTGGCGTGTACACAACTTTTATTTTTTTTTCTCTATTCAGTATCGATTGCAAACTTTATAGCACAGAGTATTTGTCGGTTAGTCAATGTGTGCTTTTTAACGTTATGATACTACTGCAGCAATAACTAGAGAGAGAAAGAGCAAGTTTATTATATAAAAACACTAAATTTGCACTAGTCAGCTTTTCCTCGGCATTTTACGAAATTCTTTTTTTTTTCTCTTTTTTTCTCTTAATATTATTTTTTATTTTCGTGCAATTAGGTGAAAAATAAATATTTTAAAAGTATTCGCTGTGGTTTGTTTGGTCAATCATTTTAGAAATGGAACAAGCAATCACTTATCAGCCGATACCGACACGAGTTTGTGCACAAATTGAATGAAATTTTCAATTATCGAGGTGGTTTATTTTTGTTATGGCAAATAACTATAACCATGTAACAGATAAAAAACACTTTATGCACACTGTTGACAAAAACACATACACGAGATCGTTGTGAATTGCTGTGCAAATTTGTTAAAGCAGAGATGATTTAAGAAGCAATTTAATTTCAATATTTTGAAGGGACTTTATTGAATAATTTTTCTCACATTGACTAGAGTTCATGGATGAAGCTCAAGCTCAATAAATGTTAAGTAAAAGTGTTAATAAGAATTTATTTACATTTTTTCAATTTCATCTCTGTCTCGCAGATGGACTTGCATTTTGTGTTTGTGTCGTTTAAATTGTTAGATGCATTTAATTTAAAGTATCTGTGTGTGCACCTCACAATACGGAGAGTAGAAAAATCTGATCAGCCTTGGTCTCAATTACTGTCTCTCTTTATAGTTTTGTATAACAGAATGTAGCTGTAGATGATCGAAGCTTTTTCTATTTCTCACGGCTTAAAACTTCCTGACTCAAAAAATTCTCAGAGACCACGCAAAAGGGTTGTTATTATTTTCTCACATTAGTTTGCATTAAATTGACTGAATTACATGTAATTGTCAATTTAAATATCGAGCAACAAATAAACTTGTAGTCATGTTTATAGTTTAAATGTTGCATGTTAAGAAGGGAAAACTTGAATTTATTGCTTCCTTATTAGATTTTGTTTTAATTTAATTTTAAATTTGCATAAAGAACAAATCAATTAATTTTGTGGTTACTGATCTGTATTACGCAAAAAATTGTAAATTTCAAAAGAACTGTCGTTTTTTGGTAAATTTAAAAAATTGATGTCGCGAAGAGATTTTCAAACACCATAGAATTATTTAAAATTAAAATACTTCATTAAAATTAATTCGAAGCTTAGAAACTAATTAGAAGTGTTAAAAAAGCTTCAAAATTGACCAATTTAAGAGCAAAATTTTAATTGTCACTATTGCAAATTCTTTTAATTTGTTTAACAAGTGCACCTTGCAAATTTTGCACAATATTTTTTGTAATTTCTTGTACTAGTTCTTGCTAAATAGAAAATTGCTCTAAACTCAGGGCTAGATATAAATTTTAAGTTTTCAAAATTTAAATCTTTAAAACTTCAGTCATAAAAATGTCAATAAACATTTAAGAAACAAATAATCTGTGTGTGGGATTTTGACACATGTTTCGTTTAAAAATAAATAATTGACAATTTTGTCATAATATTCGTGCAAATGAGAATTATTTTTAATCTTATCAAAGTATTCTTTATCTTATTAGATAATAAAATTATTTTATTATCATTACCATCTGCACTGAGTCACATAAAAACGGGGTAAGAACTTTTAGTAAATATAGAGAATACAAACCTGTATACAAATGGTCCTAATTCGACTAATTTTGGTTTCTCTCCATTGAGAAATCCCTCGGGATTTGTGACATTAAATATGTAAACTTTTGTTAATCTTATTACACCTGGCCTCTGCCAGTAATGAAAACTTAACGTATCATTCCATAATCGTAAATTCTGTAACAAATAAGTGTTTTAAAAATTTAATAAATCAGTTAACAAAGTGAAGGTCAAGATGTAATGTAAAGACTCACCTTTAAAATAAAATAATTTAACCATGGTACACTAGCTAATATGACACCAGCTATTAAAGTAATTATTCCAAATACTATCACAGCACAGCGGTCTAGAAGTGAGAATGAGCAGTAGAAATTAAGTTTCATTGTACATTTTTTTTTGAGTTTTATTTGCTTGCGAGTAAATTGATTATCTAATAACGAAGATGGTTCTGTGTAAAATTTTTTGCTAAAGTAATTTAAAAAATCGTCTCGTGGACTATGATCGGTTATCAAGACAGGTGTGAATAGCATTTGAAAATTTTGTGTCTTCACACCACAAAAAAGAAAAAAAAAATTTTGCGCTCAAATTTTTTCATTAATTATCGGCACACTTATAAGTTCTATTGTATTGATGGTGAAAAAAAGAAGAAAAGAAAATGAAGAAGCGTGAAACTTAAAACATCTTTTCTTAATCTTCAGCAATAACAGCAGCCAGTTAGCTAGTACCAAGGCCAAAATGCCAAATATTTTAACTCTTTAATGAGAAGATATAAAAGTATGATTATGACCATTGTCTTAACTGGTGAATAAATGTATCAATCATTAGATACGGAAAACTTGGTTTGTTTTGTAATTTGTTAAGGTTCAAAAAGTTCAAAATTATTAATTAATGTAAAAAAATACGTTCATATAAAATAATTCAGTGTTCATGAGCATTTATTCAAAAAAAAAAGTCGATAGTCTCTTGTGAATTTGACAATAAACTTTAGAATTCAAACAATCACCTTTCTCAAAACCGTCTCTTAAGTATCCGCAGCTGTAGTCAAGCTATATGCCAAAAATACACAAACTTAGCACGGATGTTTGAGAAAACTTCATTCATAATTCAGTGGTGAAAAAAGAAGAAGATTCTGAATGTAAATTTTTCTCTTTAACAAAGTTTCACGTGCGTGTAAGATGAGTTTATTTAAAAAATAATTCTCAAGCTCATCTTTACTTGAATTATTTGCGATTTGATTATATAACAATTCTTCATTGATCATCGATACACCATGTAAGAAAGATATCTATTTGATGTCTTTTTTGAGCCTCTCCTTTTAACAATAATTGACTGAGAAAAACAAATAAACGAATCGTTGATTTTTTTCCGCCTGGTTGTCTCTATGTCTTACCTACATTATATCATTTTTTAGACATTGAACCTTATACTTGACAACTAATTCATATTTGAATTAAAAAAGTGCAATTTTCAATGTCAGATGTCATTGAACTAGATGATATTTTTATTTTTTAAGATTTGTGAATCAATTTACTTTTATGGGTGGCAAAAATAAATTATTAATCTCTTAAAAGAGATGTCAAATTTAAAAATTGTAGATTATTATAAACAGAACATGAAATTTTGAGATTTTCAAGTTAAAGTTTATCGGCAAAATTAGGGAGATCTTTAAGGTGTTAGTGGTGAACCGTATTCATCCCTCTGAGTAAAATCAGTATATAAAATTTTGTTTCTAATGTCGCATTTTTCTACAAAATTTCACTATTTGCATTTATTAAATTTTTTAATCTTTTATGTTTGACTTTCAAAATTACCCAATATTCATTAAAACTGAATAACGATCATGATGAAGTTTTTCATTATTAAAAAATTCACAAGTAATAAAAAGAAGCATCAAAATCTTGTCAATTAAAATTAATCTTTGTTTGTAGATTTTGATGAATGGTGATTCATGTGTGTATTGCATTAAATGTGAACGTTCGTTAGATGGTAAATGAGCGATAGACATGAGATGAAATTTGGCTGTAAAACAGACGAAAAAGATCAGTAGCTTAAAAAATGAACACTTGTACTATAACGCATATAGAAATTTTTTTGTGATGGTGTGTTTATTAATGGTAAATTGTCGATTATTAGATATTACCACCTTGGCATTTCTATAATGATTTTCATCCATGAAGCGCTAATCTTTTTTCTGGTGTATTGACGAATGGAGTGAACAGACCTTTTTCTTCTTTTACTTCTCTTTTTATAAGTAATTATTAATTAGTAAATGTGTTGGCTCGCTCATTTTAGGCTAAAATTGCAAAAATTTGTTTTTCAGTTATTGATTGAGGCTTTAAAAAGTCTATTTTAAGACTACTCAGTCTGCGATTTCTTAAATATTGCAGCTGTTTGGACTTAAGAGTCATTCAATTGAGTTAATAAATTTATTTCAGTTCAAATTTGAACTTTTTAACTGAAAATGTTAAGAAAATATCAAAATTTTTTTTGCTTGTTAACTTTAATTGAAAATTTCTTTCTCCTTTTTCGCTCAATTAATAAAAGATGTAAATAAAATGTCAAGATTGTAGTCCATTCACCTTTAATAAATCCATCACACATACAATTGCCTTATTTATCATTGAATTATGAGTTTTTTTCCATTAATTTTATTTTTCTTTTCCTTTTCATGTCATGCTGATTGAATTGTATTTTGCATTGTTAAAATGACATATAATTGATTATTAAGGAACAATTTTAAATGAAACATTGTAGAAACATGAGCTTTACAAAAAAATTTAATTTATAGCTTTCATATTTAAATAAATATCTTAAGAAGATACAAATTTGAACAAGAACTTTAAAAGTCATAAAGATGAATGAATAATCTTCAAGAAATGAATGAAATTTATTAAATAGCAGCAATAGCAAAAACAAAGAATGTAAGATAATTTAAGCTTTCAATTATTCACAAAGTAACAAGGTAAATACTTCTAATTGATTTCATTAAACAATATTTGTATTGATACACAAGATACAATTTAAAAAACTTTTAAAAAACAACGTTTTTCTTGCCAACTAAAAAGAAGAAAATAAAGTTTTCTACCCGTTTCAGAATCTTCGTTTGAATTGATAAATTAACAGTGACAAATTTTATGATCATCATGATACATCCAAAACGAAAAACGTTGGGCGCATGTTACATTGGTAACTAAAGCTATTATAGAATTATAGAATAATTAAAATTC
>JACWBX010000985.1:0-21198 GCA_014622435.1 Polypedilum pembai
TATGAAATATTTCTAAAAGTATGATAAATTTTTAAAATAATTTTTATTTTTTCCTTGCTCTTTATAGCTTTAAAAGAGGAAAAACGATCATCACATATCAAAGAAAATTACACATGTTTTATTTGTAATCAAAATTTTTCAAATGGCGATTCATATAAACGCCATTGTGGCACTTATCATGTAGATGGAAATGAATTTTGTACTCGTCGTTATAAAACAACAACACCATTTACTGATGTTAACTGTAAATTATGTTTTGAGAATTTCGAAACACCAAACGATTTGCAAATTCACTATATTATGGATCATGATAATTCAGAGTCTTTCAAGCACATGGGAAAAGCACTACTTACATGTCATTGTGGAAAAATGTTATCAAGAAATCTTTTTAAAATTCATGTTGATAAATTTCATCCAGCATCGACTGTTTGTGAAATTTGTGGCATAAATTTTGGTAAGAATAGAGCAGGCTTCAGGTATCATCGTCAATATGGTCACTTGCCTTTCTTAACTTGTGATGTTTGTGGCTATAAAGTTCAATCAATGATAAGATTAAAAAAGCATATTCAACGACACTTAAACATCATAAATCATTGCTTTGTCTGTGAAATTTGTGGAAAAAGTTATGGCAATCAGAATCATTTAGATCGACATATTCAAAATAATCATGAAGGTGAAAAGATTTCAAAAATTTATGAATGTGATCAATGTGAGAAAAAATACAAATGTCCGAAATCATTGAAAGAACATAAAATGTATAAGCATCAATCAGCAGAAAGAATTTTTAAACTTTCATGTGAAATTTGTGGATTAAAATTTGAAAAAATGTGTAAATATAAAAATCATGCAAAAACAACAAAACACATTGAAAAAGCAAATTCTTTGGGAGTTCCTATTTTTGATCCCAAAAATATTTAAAACTGTAGTAATTTACGGATGTGAAATAAATATGAAACTTTTTAAAATCTCATTCTTGTAGCTTAATTTTCACAAACATTTGTAAATAACAAGAAATTCTTAAAAGCATCAAAGCTCAGATATTAAATTTAAAAATATTTCAGGTTTAGATAAAATAAAAACGATCAATGCAATAAACTAAAATAGAACTTAGAGGATTCAATAACTGAATTGGGTTGTGAAAATTAGCGCTTACACACCAACAAAAAAATTCAATTAGAGTTAATAAAAAATGTTTTTAATAAATTCAATTATTCAAGTTTTTAATTACGCTCAAAATTTAATGATAAATTGAGAAAAAAATTTATTATATAAATCACCATTGAATTCATCATATCCAACGAGTTAAAATTTTTGATAATTTCCAAAATTTTTCTGCATTCTCTTTTTTATTTGAATTCAATATATACATGTCTCTGTGATAAAAAACCTATTGGTTTTTTAATAAGTTATTTAAGATATATCTAATGACTTTCGATGTTAATTATAAAGAGTAATCATCAAAATTCATGAAAACTTTATGGAATATATAGAAATTTAATACTTTTTGTAGAATATATCATTATGAATGTATTTTCAAAAAAATCACGCGATATGATTCTATCTATGAGAAATTAAATTCAAATGATTCATATAAAATATTTGTATAAAAACGCTTTCATTGAGCTTAACAAAATATTCAACTTCAAAATTTGTATCATTTCATTTAAAAAACTTTAAGCAACAATTAAAAAGTTTTTAAAGTGAAATGGAAAATGTTGTGGTAATAAAAGTTTAAATTAATAAGAATGGTGTAAAACAATACAAAATTTTTATATATTTTGTGAATTCTAATATTGTTGAGAAAGCCTGAAAACACTTTTTTTCCTTAATAATTAAATTGAAATTATCTTACTTTAATGAAAATAGTTTTCTTCATATTTTATTTCACAATTATAGAATAAATTTTTCATTCTGCCATAGAAATTTAAACTGAAATAAAAAAAAACTTAGGTTTTGATTATTTCTTAAAATTAAAAAAAGTAATAAATTTAAAGATGTAATTATTTTTTGAGTAAGTAAGCTTCAAAAATTTTACGAAAACAGACATTATATGAGTTAATTATAAAAAGATATTTTAAAATTTCAAATTTTCTAATGCAAGTAATTTCAATCATTCAAAATTATTATCATAAAATTTCGATTGCTTCTTTTGTCGATTCAATTAATAGAATTTTACGCAATTTTATTTAATAAATTTTCTAAATTTGGAATTTTTTTCATATATTTTCGGCATCAACAGAATTTATTATGGACTATTCTGTTCATTTCCAAATGAAGTAGATACAATATTTAAAGAAGTCTCATAAATAATATTGGAATGACTAATATCATCCTTAAATCTATGAAATTCTTGGCCTTAATTTATTATGAAACTCAGTAATTGAAATATCGTTTAGAATGATATTTCTACGCATCATAAATGAGTTCAATAAATTCAAATTTTTCCCTGAAGATCTTATTTTTGTATTGACATAATAAAAACACATATAAAAATTAGTGTGTATGATTATGAGCAAAAGTTTATTTTCCCGAATTTTACTGAAAAATAAAAAAATTTAAAATCTTTTTTGAGTTATCATGACTTAATCCTACTTATTAAGGTATAACCAATGATTGATACAATGATAAGTTATTAGATATAAAAATTAAATAAATTCAATACTATTTAAAATGCTTATAATACTAAATTACAAGTTTATCTCTCTCACAAAATGATTTGGCAATAAACAATTGAAATAATAGTTTTTATTAAATTGAATTAAATTTTGACTTAGAATAGAAATTTTATAGCAGAGTTTAAAAGCTGCCATTTGGTTGCCGGCTGCGTAGTCAATGCAGCTAGGCTGTCTTTCAACTCTGTTAAATAAAAATAACTCTGTGCCATTAGCTATTTTTAGTGTCTTTAAATAATTATTAAAACTAAAATAAATCCTAAAGTGCGCAATTAGAAAATCATTCCTTTGGTTTTAAATTTTTTCGTCTTTAAGTTTAACTCAAATTTTAATCTAATACATTTTCTATTGCACTCTTTAGGTGATAAATATCAAAAATATTTTCCTTATATTAAAATTTTAAATTTAATTTTTCCTAAAGCAAATCGAAAATGAAAATCTTATGAATAATATTCAGGAAAACCACAATGAATATTTTGAATATAAAAAACTTATTGAATCCCACATCAAAGCTAATAAAATTGATTCAAAACCACTAGAATTTCTCACATCCTCAAATGATCCAACAGGAAATTTTGAACATATTTTGATGTCAAATGATGACAAATCAGCCATAATCACACTCATACTTCGTGAACTAAATTTATGGTGTGATGAGTCATTTTGGATGAGCCAAATTAATCTTGATAGAGTGATGAAACATTATGCAAGTGACAGCAATGCAAACCTAAAAAATCTCTTCAGCATTCTTACTCATGATTGGTGTGAACCAAAAGAAACTGGGGATAATGGTTCACATTTTTTGGTTCAGAAATTCGACAAATACGATCAATATTGTGGTGTTGGTAAAACATTATTTGAAAGATTATGTGAAATTGCAAACCAACATAGTCAATATACCAATGTTGTTGTCACAATTATTTTCTGCTATATCCGTGGTATTTTAATTATGAAGGATGTGAATTTAATGGAAAAAAAATTTCTCGAAAACTTCAATTTTGTATTAAAAATTGAACGATATGAGACAAAAATTAAAGTTTTAAAAATTCTCATGCAAATTGTGACAAAAAATGTTGTCAGCAATGAAAAATATGAAGAAATCAAAGAAAACATCATTGACTTCACGAAACATGACGTAAAATTTGATTCAATTTACAAAAGATCGATAAAAGATCTTAACAGAATTTACAACAAAAATTATTTCGAACTTTGCTTTCTTCTTGTTGAACAACAAATGGAAGAATTTAAGGAAAAATTCGAAGAACTTCTATCTACGACGGAAGAATTTTATGTAGAGATTTTGGAAAACATTCATTAGTAACGAAATCAGAATGCTCTTGAATGCTACTCACATTGATTGTCTTGCAATTGTGCATGAATTCATCACTGAAAAATGCAATTTTATCTACAATGTTGACAGTTTTGTAGTTCAAAAAGATATTGTCTTTAATGAGCCATTGAGCGATTATGAAGAGAAAATTTTGGTGAGTAAATACAAATATTTAAGTTCATATAATTCTTTCCCAAATTTTTATCTTAGAATACAACTTATGAGATTTTGGAAAACTTCAAAGCCAACGATATAAAAATGAAGAAAAGCTTTGTCAAGCATTTGGAGAACCTCAACACAAAATTGCTATTTGGAAGGAAAAATTACAATGAGAAAAATATTATAGAAGAAACTATCTTGAATCCTGAATTCAAAGACCTTCTTTGTACAATATGGGAAAGATTTCAGTTGTGGGATGATCCAATGGTTTTAGTTTCTGTAAGTTATAACATTTTGTCTTTTTATTATTCTTTGAACATAAATTTTTGATAATAATTACAAAGATATTTCTTTAAAAAATTTAACAAATTAACAAAAAAGTATCCTGTATCAAGAGCAGTACTGTCAATGCTCAGATAGTCGAGTGATCAGAGCACTAGTTCTGAAAATTAGGTCATGGACTAGTTAGGATCGTTTCCCAGCCTGCAATTTCAGACATTAATATGAATTTTAATCGTTTCGAATAAGTTTCATTACTTTAATTTAGGCTTTAGCATTATGCAGATAAGAAGAACAATTATGCGCATAATCTTCTTCTTCTTTGGATTTTTCCATATAAAAATAAATAAGAAGAAAAAGTTTATGCGCCTGATTTTTCTTCTTATCTGTATAATATCAAAATCTACTTTAATTGCAAGAAACGGCCTGAAATTATAAAAATTTTATAAAAATAATTTTTAAACCTATTATGCAAGATTTTTCTATTCTTTTTGAATTTTTATTTTAGGAAAACTCGCTGCAAAAGTCCTTGATAGATTACGTCTTAGACACAAAAAGTGACGAACAATTACTTGCACTACTCCTTATTCCTGCTTCAAAAAGTGAAAAGAAGATTGCAAAGAAACAAAAACGCTACACAATAATGTTTAATGCTCAAATGTGTGCACATCCAAGTTATAAAATGTGTTTCATTGAGCATTACATTGACATAATCGCTAATGATAAATTTTTCGTTATTGAAGGCTTTGGTGGAAATTTGCTTTATTATTTTGAAGAACTGAACTTAATTGAAATTAAATCAAGTGATTCAATCATTGAAAGTTTCATAAGTCCTCCTAAAAACTATTTTGACAATAAATTTATTTTGACAGAAATTGATAGAACTTTGCGGTTCATGATGATGAATTGGAAAGGAGTTGGATCGTTTTACAACGATTATAAGAAGAAAATTCTTGAGCAATTGACTTCTTATGACATTCTATTTTATATGGTTGAGGAAAAATTTGAACTTTTCTTCAAATATTTTGAACTGACTAAACGAGAGTTAATTGATGACTATAAAAGACGTTATGGACAAGCATGGAATGATGTTCTGGACAAACATTTCTTTTTTGATATTTTCTATTTAGCAATGAGAAAGGGTCAAAGAAACATCATTGATTTTATGCTTGAGAGGGACACTTTCAAAGAAATTCAGGTCTTTTTGCCAGAAAACATCGATGTGACTGAAGTTCATCATTATACAGCACAGAAAGTTATGAAACAAATGAATCGAATTTATATTAGCAATTTTCCTCAAAAATGGTTCACACTTGATGTTTTGAAAAAGTTTTTGGATTCTCGAATTATTGTTTTTAATGAGGAATATACTGAAATGGATTTAAGTTTCATGTTGGGTGATGTGAGTTGAAAATTATTTGAATCTTTTATATTAAAAATATTCATGAACTCCTAACAACTTTTTCTTTATATTTTATAAGGAAATAAATTCTCTCAAGCATCTTGAGGAACTCGGAGGTCTTTACGGCAGTGACATTCTTCTGCATCCAGTGATTGAAACTTATGTTGACATAAAGAGCAACAAATATAGCAGAATTTATCAATGGAACTATTTGGCCTTTATTCTTTTCTTCATTACTCCATTTATTCCTCTTATGATCCTCAATCATATGCAAAGTGACGTTGGCGATTGGAAATATTTGGAAAATTTACATTACATTGCCATTGCTTATCTCATGATTCGTGAAAGTTTTCAATTGTTTTCTAAAAAGAAGAATCTTGACTATTTTAAGCACAAGTCAAATCAATATGAAATTATTCTCATTTTGACTTCAATTGCTTTATCAATTTGCAGTTCATTGATAGACAAAAAGTCAAATCGCGAAATGATACTTTTAATGTCTTTGGAAATTATGTTTGTTTTTATGACTACAATTAGTGCATCGACTTTGAATTTCCTCACTAAAAACCCAATTTATGTGAAAATTTTGAAGAAAATTACAAAAATTTTTCTTCAAATCATGCACGTTTTTATTCTCATAATTTTTGGTTTGGCATTTTCAATTTACATTGTTTTAACTGGAAATAGATCAGAAGAGGAAAATGTAGTAAAAGAAGAAGAAGAAAATAGTCAACATGAAAAACATTCTTACATTAAAACACCAATTTCATCCTTTTTGAGAGTTTTAACTTTTCTTTCTGGTGAATTTTCTTTAGAAACTGAAGAAATGACAATTTTTCAATTGACATTGTGTCTCATTTTTGTCATCATTTCATTCATTCTTTTCAATCTTATCGTTGGTATTTCATTTGAAAATGTTGAAACAATCATGAGTGAATCCCGTCAATTAAATGTTTTGGACAAAATCAAGAAACTCATTCAAATGGAGGAAAAGTTTTTGGCCAATCAGAACTAGTAAGTAAAATCTTTATTTAACAAATTTTAAATCTTGAATTCTTTTTTAAAATTTAAAAAGTTGAAAAATTGGAACAAAAATGTTTAGTTGGCATACTGAGGATTCTGAAAAACCAATTAAAATTTAAAAAGAATGAAAATATATTTCGATTAGAGCTATTTTGTTTTAATATTCAGCATATAGGATCTAAGAAGTGCGAAATAATTTTATTTTTATGCTAAAAAATTTCTTCTTTATCTTTAGTACAAAATCAGCATTGATGAAAATTATCTTCAACTATTTCTACATGCAGTATAAACACATTCAGGATTTAAAGAATATTTACATTGAAATGAAAACGAAAATTGTTTACGTACGTGTTTATGGTGAAAGGCATAAAGTTTTGGAATTTACAAGAAGCAAAAATCATGACAATTATGACATTGATGTGAAGATTTTTGAAGAAATTCAAAAGATTCTTCAAAAACGATTAGAAGAAAAAGAAAAACAATTAAAAAAGTAATTTAAATATTTTTATTATTTAAGCCTAAAAATAAATTTTTAAATTATGTTTTTCTGCAATTTTTATAACACAATTTTGTGAATTTAAATTTTGACAATTTCGTCTGTATTCATCAATAATTTTGTGCGCACTATGAATGAGCGGAAAATGAAGTTTACAGTTTCCATCACCATTGAGAGTGAAAAACATCAAGCCATTGAGATTTTTTGAGAGAGCATAAAGTGTCTAAAATTAAAAACAAAAAAAAATAATTTAAAATTTATCGATAATATTTTAAACAGATTATAGGTTACTAATCCGAAAAATAATGAGCGGATAAATCTGTAGAAATCAGCGTTTTTATTAGTTGATTTATCTCGCTTATTTTCTATTGGATGAGTGACCAATAATCAATTAAATAATTAAGTTATAATGCATAATTCTGTTAAATCATATGTATTGAATTTAACTTTTTATTTGCTTTCATATTGATATCTATTAAAAAATTATTTTAAATTTCTTAAAATTGTCTAAAAAATAGTTTTTATGATGAAATAAAAAAATAATTTTAAAATATTTTCAATGATTTTTTTTATCAATAGAGTAGTTAAAATATTACGCAATCTAAACAGAAAAACTTGTACACGAAGAAAAAAGTTTTTAATTGGCATAAAATTGTATCTCATAAAATGACTTTATGCCAGAAAAAAATTAAAACTTTTTTAGAGCTAAAAAAGTTTTATGAGACATAAAAGGTTTGAATGAAAAAGTTTTTATGACTCATAAATAGCTTTTTAGATCCAACAATATGCCGGTTAAAAAACTTTTTCTCTGTGTGAATGTCACGGAATTTTGGATTTTTACTCGTTTTATAAGAAATTGTTTAGATTTAATGCGACATAAGAATGCGGAACTCGTGCTATAAAAATTTCTGAAGTTTAATGAGGCTTGCTTTACGAGAAAAAGTTGGTCAAAATAGTCAACGTTTGTTTTATTTAATATTCTAACAAATTCTAAGATGTTTGAGTAAGTGTCAAGAATGAGAAAACATAAAACTTTGGAAATGTTGGAAAAATACTTTTCAAAAATAGTCTTTAAACAATCAATATTTATATTATTTTTAGAAGATATTTTAAGTAAGTATAAAATGTTTTCTCACCGGAATACGAAAAAATTTAGAATGAAACTAAATTTGAATGTAAATAAGAAATCTCAAAAGTGAACCAGCAATGACCATAGATTTTTAAAATTACTTTTTATTTCTATTTTGATTATAACTTACTTTAATTTCAACAGTTTCGTGATCATCATAAGAAATCCAAATTCGATCATGAAAAGCATATTTTGAGTGACTTTTTGTTAAACTTTCTACTGTCCATTTTGCATGTTGATGACTGTTTGTGATTGAAATATCTTTATTTAATACATTGCAAATCTAGAAATAGTAAATTAAAATTTTATAATTGAGATTAAAATCTAGGGTTCGGCTTTATGCAGGTAATGAGTTTAATTCTTCTTCTATCTGCATAATGGCAAACTTTAGACTTAAATTAATGTTTCAATATATGATATATTTTGTTTCTACCAGCGGTATTTTATCTAAAACATCATTGAAAACATTCAAAATGAATTTTTAATATTTTTCTTACAAAATATTCATATTTTAATGATTAATTTGTTTTGCTTTTAGTTTTATCTCTCTTCATATTGAAGTTTAAATCAAAAGAATTTAAATAAGAACTTTTAAATTTAAAAAAATTTCTTACCTTTTCATACTCAATATTTCCACCTTCAATACCATTTCCATCATAATCATTCATGTCATCTGCATTTGCACCTAAATAGTTTCTCATTGCCAATTTTAATTTGTAAATTTTTCCATAAGTAGAAATTCCTAAAATTATTTTCTTCACATCACATCCTTCAGCAATGATTTTTTGAATGCTTTCATCAATTGTTTCTTTATGTTCAAATTCATCGTCTTGCAACAATGGAGCATTTATTGATGTTTTGTGACGATCACTGTAGTCATATGTCATGAATATTGCATAATCTAAGGAGCTAAAAATATTTTTCATGTAAAATTAAATTTTAACGCTCAATAAGCAATGAATTACTCGCAAATATTTTTGATTGGTTCATAAGCCAATGATATTAAACTTGATTTTCCACCTAAAGCAGCAACTATAAGTTTGTTTCTTTTACTTAACTTCAGTTTTAAAATTTGTAAAAGTTTTACGAAATTTTTTCGATCTTCATGAATTCCTCCTCGCTTTTAAATAAAAAATGAAAATTTTTCGAATTTAATTTTTAATCAAAAGCTATTTACTAAGAAATAAAATCAAAAACAATTTACCATAGTTGGATACATCCAATGAATATCAATCTGTAAGTAAATTTAAATAGGCTTTTAGCAATTGTTTATGAAGTTTATAACATAGGCCTAGAACTTTTTGATATCAATTTAGTATTGATAATAGAATTAAGAAATTTATTCTATTCCTAGAGTTGTAAGAATAGGCAAAAATTCAAATTTGAGGTTTAAATAAAAAAAAAGCTTTCCAAGCAGATTCTAAATATAAACAGCTAATTATAGTTAATAACGACTTAGTTCTAACCAAAGAAATTTTAATGAACTTTGACTAATAAAGTAAATAGAGCAGTTTTAAATTTTTGCCTGTTTTTAACAACTCTGTTTATTCCTTTTATTGAACTCAATTGAAATAGAGTAAAATAGATTATAAAACTTTCCATCATTTAAATGAAATTTACTCAAATGAAGTTTTATGATAAATTAAAAGATCAAAAAGTTCATAGGCCTTGCTTAAAACTATAATCTGATTAAGTTTAATAAAGTTCAATTTAAGGAATCAGAAAAATGATAATTTGTACAACTTTTGAATACAATCTGTTTAAAAAAATTGAAAAATACTGAATTAATTAGTAAAACCAAGGGGGAAGATCTCTATCAAAAGTTCTAACAAAAAAATCTAACAAGTTAACAAAAATTTTTGTTAGATTTTTTCTTAGTTTCATACAAAATTTTTGAGTTTCAATGGTTACTTTGTTTTTGCTATCAAAAGTTCCAACCCCTTGAGTAAAACTATGATTTTTATCTTTTAGAGTCTTAATTAAGTTATTTTCTATGAAAATTATGGATGATTTAATGTAAAAATAAATTTATCTATAATTTATTAAAATCATACATCGTATAAGTGCTAAAGTTTGTAAGCTTTTGATTAACATTCAAAACAACAATAAGATTTTTAAACTCTTAAAAAATTATACTCTAAATTCAAATGCAAGAACATTCTAAATTGTTTAAAATGTAAATATTTTTATGAAAAATTCTAATTCATGAAAACTCTCAATGAATGATAAATTTCAAAAACCTCTGATTAAGTTCTGTCTAGTGATATTCCTTCAAACATGATTTGAATTCGTTTTTAAAATTTTATGTTAATTTAATGGAAAATTTTTGTACTGCTGACAACCTATAAAAACTTTTTATAGAAAAAAAGTTTTAATGCAAATATCAAGAAATCATTTATAAAATTCATTTAGAAAATTATATTAGTTGCTAAGGAATTATATTCTATTACTCACTCCATCAAAACCATAAAAAATGAGAAATTTTAAAACATTTTCAGAAAACTTTTCAATTGACTCATTTGTCTCGACAAGTGATGAAAATTTTTCACTTCCTTCATCATAACCTAAATAAATTAATAAAAATTTGTTAAATTTTCTTAAGTTTAGTTTTTTGAAATTTAGTTTAGATATAGAGAAAAAATTTCTTTAAAAAAATTAGAAAATTAACAAAAGTTTTCAATTTAATATTAGTTTTTTGTTTTAGCTCTATAAAGATTAAGTTTAATATTAACTATTTTCACTCACCTCCAACAGAAATCAAAACTTTCAAGCACTCATGTTTTTCTTTTAATCTCATTAAATTGTGAATTTCTTTCTCAATTCGTGCTTCAGTTTGATGATTTTTTGACAATACAATATTTCCATTGATGTCCAAACCAGCAAAAGCAAAAATTATGTGAGTACATGGTGGAACAGACCAATTATAGAAATTTTCATGGAAAAAAGAATTTGCATTGGATGAACTGCGATAGTAACAGAAAATTTTCTTTGATGTTTCTGTGTTATGGAATAGAAAAACAATTTATTAGTATTATTTTTTGAATGTTATAAATATTCTTATTTTTCATCATTTATTTGACGAAAGTTTATTTTTGTTTTCCATGGAAAACAAATTTACCTTCTTCACATTTTTCAATTTCACAATTAACACCAAAAAATGCACAAAAAATCACAAAAATTAAAAATTTCATTTTAAATAGTTTTACGCACTTTTTACTATGTCAAGATCGCACCAAAGACTGAGCACAAGAATCATAGAAAAGCCCAAATTTATTGACTAGTTTCATTTGATTAGAATTTATTCTAATTTTGACCTCTGTATGATGAATCTAGCGAGCGCCTCGCACGCATTTGTAGAGAAATTCAGGAATGAATCAATTTATTAAGCAATAAAATTGAAGTCATTGACATATGCAGCATATGCTAAAAAGATTTCAATGTCAGTGGCGAAGTAAATTGATTGATTTTTAAATTTGGAGCGTTAGTAAATAAAAAATAGAAAACAAGTTGAATTTCGGTAATATATTGTTCTAGGTAAATTAATTAAAATGACGGAAAAATTGTTTTTTTTTCTCTCTTTATTTAAATGGATGCAAATTTTATGAAAAATAATTTTAATACTTTCTCTCAAGATGAAATAACTTCTGAAAACAGAAAGAGAGTAAATATTGAAATTTGAAAATTTCGAATGAAATTATCAAAAATGTTTATTAATTTTTTATATTTTTGTTATTTTGAAAGACATTATTTTCTTCTTGCTTTCCATAAACATCTTTTTCAGTGATTAATTTAATTTAAATATCAAAAGCTAAAAATTTTTCTTTGTTTTATTTTATTTAAAATTTAATAAAGTCCTGAAAGTTTTTAGTCTTTAAATTAAATGTACAAAAATTATTTAAATTTATTTTTTTCTTTAATATTTTCAATCATTTATGTTTATTTTGAAATTAGCTCAGAAAATTGAGAACAGCATTGGATTTTATCTTTATGATCTACTAAGTATGACTTTTTCAAATAAATAAATTTTAAAGCTTTCTTTCTAAGTGAAAAGCTAAAATTAATTGTAGCTGAAATATGACTTTATTGATATCAATTTGATGAAATAACAAGACGATTTTATTTAAGAGTTCTTGCAAAGTTTATTTAGAGCTCAATGACAGAGTTTATACTCGCTTTGAAAGAGCTTCACTCTTTTTTAGAACAATCGTCCTTCTAGTCTGGTAGTTTAATGCAGAAAGAACTTAAAACGCATTCGGAATCGCCTTTCATAGTCGATCCGAGATGACCGAATTTATAATCTAATTCAAACTATTATGACAGTATAGTATGACAATAGCACGCTTTCTAAAAGACCTAAATTTTACTTTTATTTTAATTCAAATTGATATTAATTTAAATAATGATAGTATTTTTAAAAAAATTATGATTAAAGTTTAAAAATTTTACACAAAAAGAAAAATATTTTAAAAAGTGAGAATTGTTTTTAAATCTTATAAATAAAATTAATTTTAAATTTAAAAGAAAATAATTCTTCATACAAAATGTTTAATATTAGTAAAGCCAACGTAAAATAACAAAACTAATAGCATCATACACAAAAAATATTCTCAAGGTCATAAAAATTGCAAAGCAACTTAGCAAAGCATTTTTTCTTTCACTACAAATAAAAAATTCTCTCATCATCACATTTGACCTTCGCAGAATTCGTTTATAAAACACATGTGAAAATGCACATATACACCAAGCTGCAAGCAAGAAATATTCTAACGAATTTCCTCGTTGTTGTGTACACAGACAAAAGTCTCTCTCAAAAGCCGACAATTTTGTATTCTTTTTTGTGTCATTGTGTGCGCCGCACAGTCGCGAGAAAAAATGTTCATTTCGGAAAAAACCTTGCAGTTCATTTCAAAACACAGACGGAACACATTTAAAAAAATTGTTTCTATTCGAATATAAAAAGTTTTTTTTATTATGAGATAATAAGAAAAAAAAGTGAACAGAATACAAACGACGATAAGCTAACAAAAAGTGACATTTTGCAACTTTAAGAGTGAAGTTTTTTGAAGAAATCTATTGAGTGAAATTTTAATTATTTAAAAAAGACAAGTTTTAAAAGTTTAAACATTTTTTAAAAGAATTTGAATTAACTTTAATAGAAAAACAAAAATATTAAAAATATCTTTAAAAAAGTTTTTAATGAATTTTAAAAATTTAAAAACCCTTCTACAAGAGATCAAGAATAGTAAAAAAAGTAAAAGTGGCTAATTCAAACGACTTATGAACTTAATAAAAATTAATCAATAATTCATTCACATAAAAAATTACTCGTGTCAGTGCCCCACAATTATCAACCAAAAATTCTACTTTTATAAGAAAATAATCATATGTCTTCCTCGCAACTGCATGTTACGCACACTAAATGAAAAAATTAAACTTTTGCTCTTTTCAACATGAGGCTTAGGAAAAAGTTTAATTGAAGGAAGTTGAAGTTTTTTCTTTTGTATGAAATAAAATTAATTCATAATTGAAGGTGAGATTTACTTTAAAGAAATTTATATGTATTTTAAAATTAGGACAGTTTAACAATATGATACATTGTTGCAATTCATGATTTAATTTAGATTTAATATGAAGCATAATTCGTGTAAATTTTTGATCAATAGAACTATAATGAACTAAGTTGCATGCTATTAAACTTTTTGGAATTCTTTAACAGTTCGGTTGATAAAATAAAGAACTGAAAAATTATTTTAAATTTTCGAAAAAATTTTGAGTTTTCAATGTTAAATTTGATTGAAACTCATAAAAATCTTTCAAAACTTTTAAATTTTATAAAATTTTATTATATTTTTAAAAGAATTAAATTGTGATGTTGAAGCTTTGTTTATACTGGGCAATCTTTCATATCGATTGCTTGAAGTTTAAGCCTTGAACGATTTACATAAAAGTTTTTAATAAAATTATTTTTCAAACAAGCAAAAAATTTAATTAAATAAAATTCCTGAATTAAAAAATTCATTCAAAATGTTTTATCTGAGCGTAAACAGAACTTAATCTGTATTAAATTAAATTTATTTTTTTTTAACTAATTACTTAATAATATTTTATATAAAAATTCTTATCTATGAAATTCTTAATTAAATTCTATTTCACAATAGTTTTATTTTATCAAAATCAATTAAAAAAATTTAAAAATAATTTTTAACTTGTTATTAATAATAAAATAGAAATTTTTAAAAACTTTTTTAATTCTCCTTCCTTCATTATAATGAGAACTATCAAATAAAAAAATTAAACTATAAAACTCAAATATAACCATGACATGGTGTTAAAATAAATATTTAAAAAATGTCATTTCACACAATCACAAAACTTCATGCATCAATGTGTGCAATTGCTTGTCATAAAAAAATATTCCAGCTTCAATGTCAGAATTTTTTCAATAATCTATCAAAAAATTAATAAAAAGAAAGAAATTGTGTTTAAAAATTCATCTTAACGTTGCTACATGTTAGAAACACATTTGCGGCATCTAATTATAAAAATAGATTCAAGTCAAACACAGCAGCAGCATTGACTGCACACATGAAATAATTTTTGCGAATGTGTTGCGAAAAAGTTTTTTTTGGCAGCGAACTGCACGACTTCTTTTTACTTTCATATTTTTGCTCTTTGCAACGATGACTCGCACGCGTTTAAAAACTTTGAATGTGTGTACAAAACGAACAAGAATCGCATTGTGATGTAGACACAACAAAGTATTTGAATAGTTTTTTTCTCTCTCTCACTCTGTCTCACTCGCTCGCTCGCGCACTTTTATAAAAATGAGTAACAATAACAATGAGTGAATGAACACAAAAAAATATCTTTGTTCCGCAATCAAAAACCAAACACACACGGGAGGAATTTTTTTGTAACTTTTTTTTTTGGTGATAATTATATGGCACGGAAATGGAACAATATTTTAAAATTAAAACTTAAAATTTGCTGAAACCATGAACAGACATCTTTTTAAATATTATGCTTTGCTGCAATCTTCTTTGTATTTAGCAAAGAAATTACTCCTGATGTTTAAATTTTTGACATTAATTTTGCTCAACCATGTAAACTTATTCTACATTTTTATCCAAACATTTTTTTTACAAAAAATGATAACAGAACCTTTATCAATTTTTTAATAAAATTTTTATAAAATCATACAATGAATGTTCATAAAAAGTTCAATGACTTCATATACATTAATATCAATTTAGATTCAAAACTTCCATAAATTATAATAAAAAAATTTAAAATATTAAAATGATTAGATTAATATTTTCTATTAATCTTCAATGCATATTTGTATGAAAAATGCGATTGAAAAATTCACTTTTGCTGGCTGCTTCGAGACTACGAAAATTACAACAGCTATAGACTTTTGGTTTTGTTCATTCTCTTATCCCTGGAGTGCATACCCTAGGGCATGATGTATAAAAAATTTTTGATCTAAGTTCAAAAGTCTACTGGCATGGACCGAAAAAAAACCTCTATTGATGGCTTACCTATGTTTCGAGATCCTTCCAAAAAGTCCTCGATCACCTTTCTACGACTTTTTATTCTCGAGTTATGACTGTTACACCTAGCCAAACAGTCATCGTGGACAAAGAAGCGTATTTTTATTTTCGCAAAAATGCGTTAAAGATTTTTCCAAAACTTTCTTTTATTTTATTCGTTTTTGACCGAAATGTTTCATAATTATTGAATTTAACTGTTTTAAAGCCATTACATTAACACCACAAGAATTTAAAATACTATGATTTGTGAAAATGTCATTAAGTACGAATAAACATTTTTTATTATTTAAATTCCAATATTTTAATTTTAAAAACTTGAAAAGACTTCTTTATTATGAATTTGATTTACTGAATTGCTTCAGAAGTCTCAGCAGCTCTTTATATTTGTTTTGATTAATCTATTTGAAACGAAATTTCTGATTATGAAAACGAATCTGTTGATTCCGTAATTTCGATAAACGTTGATCTCTTGCGACAAAAATGCGATTAAATAAATTGAACTGCGCACAAGTACTTTCTCCATCTTTTGATATTTCATTTTTCGAAGAAATACGAGACTTTTCTTTTTAAATTGTTTATCTCAAATTTCAATACTGACATATTATTTTACGATTTTCGATTTTTCCTTTTGTTGTCATCTAATCAGTATATATAAACAAGTAGATCAATCTCGACGTTCTGCTAGTCGAAGATTATAGCGCATTTTTGCTTTGACAGATCAGTATATTATTTCAGGCGATTATTTCAAATTTTTTCAGCTTCCACTTGTTGGTGTTAAGTTTGTCAATAATAAAGTTTCTAAACACAAGAAATCGACTTAAATGTAAAAAAAATTATTTTTAGGTCCCCTTGTCTATTGTTGGTTTTTTAAATTGAAGCAATATTTAGATCATAGTCTAGTTTTTCATTTTTTTATTTATTATGCACTGAAGTATCAAATTTATATTAAAACTTTAAGCTTTAAAAAAAAACATCAAGATAACGTACATTTATGTTTCAAAACTACCCAATGTTTTGCTGAATACAGTGTAGTTACATTCGCAGGGATACTGATGTGTCATTTGAAAAAAACTTCATAGAAGAAGGTTGTATAATCTTAAAGGATTTTCTAAAAATTATGTCTTAGTGCCTGAAGTATAAGCACTAGGGTATCATATCTTAAAATCGATTTTTGTTGTGTTTTCTATTCGTTCTATGACTTTTGGAAACTTTGATCAACATCATGTCAGTCCACAAAGTACTGCCATTGACCTGCATGCACTTTTCATGCATCGACACAATCTAAAAAATTTTTTGATGTCATCTTAATCTGCGACTCAAGATCTTTTCAACGATACGCTATACTCATATGTTTTGAAAATTTTTGGAAGTTTTGAGCGAAAAAAATTTTAACTCAAGTTCATGCCCCACTGGCATGAATTCCGTAAAGCTCTTTTGATGGCTTACCTACACGTCAAGAACTTTCCAAAAAGATCTCGATCATTTTTCTTCGACTTTCTATTTTTGACTGTTACACCGAGCCAGCCAGCCAGCCATCGCGGACATAATAGCGTATTTTTTTGCAAAAATGCGCTAAAAATTTGTTTAAGATAATTTATAATAGTTACAAAATTAAATTTTAAAAGCTTTCTTCAACTGTTTACTATGAATTTTACATGAAAACAAAAATTTTTCTTCTCAATTTTTCTTTTTAGATATTTTTAAACAAACATTGAAAGCTGATATCATATGAAAATCTCAAACAATGCCTCAAAGGTCAATAAATTCAAAACACGTCATCGAACTTCCTTTCTCATCAGAGCAAACAGCAAACATTCTCGCTTGTACTGATTATAAGGTCATAAGAATATCGAGCAACGATGAATACAATCAACCGACTATGCGTGAGGCCATTGACCTTACAACGAGCGAAAAATTTTCTACACATTTTCTCAAGGCTAGTCGTGCGTTTGTGATAAATGTTCAATGTCGTGGCTCACTTTTGCCGCTTAATGCGACTCAAATGACGCAACTAAAATGTTACAAAGATCGTCCAATGATTTTTTTCTTTGAAAGTAAAGAAAATGGATTTTACTGCATTTACAAAGACAAAAATGTCCTCAAGTCCATCACAAATGTTTCGAAAATTTCCATTGAAGAATTTCGTGAGTCAGAATTCAGTTTTGAATTGATGCTGAGAGCTTTGGGATCAAATTATTGTGGAAAATTCAATGGAAAGCTTTTAGAGACGCAATTAAGTGTTGCACCTTTAGATGACGAAAAAAGTTTGATTTATTTGGCCGTTTTAAGTAACAATATGCTTTGCATTCGATTTCTTCAACTTTTTGAAAACTTTCTCGCTTCATTTGACAATTTTAGTGTGAATTTACTACAATATGCAGTTCAAAATTGTGACTATGACTCATTGCTGGCACTTTTTGATCTCAATTTTGAAATACAAAAAGAAATAAAGCTAAAAATTGATAGAAAATTATTAGATATCAAAGATGAAAATAAATTTAATTTATTAATGATTGCTGTAGATTCAAAAAATATTGATGCAACGAGATTTCTATTGAATTTGGATTATTTTGATGTCAATGAAGGTTCTGATGAGGTAAATTTTTTCTTTTAATATACTTAAAATATTTTCAAATTCTTTTAATTTTTTAGTCAATAACACCAGCATCGTTAGCCTGTAAAAGCAACAACTCAACAATCCTGCTCATGCTTCTTCAAAATGACTCAAAATATCCTAAAAATTATCACAAAATTCACAAAACTCAAGAACTTGAAATGTTTTGCAAAAAAATTGCTGAATTTCATAGATCTATAGCAATTGGTGATATAAGAAATGCAAGAGATTTTATTTGTAGTTTAAAACTTCAATTTTATTATAACGAACAAAACAAATCAGCTGCAATGACTGCAATTGAGCATAGACAATTTAAAATTTATGAAATTCTTCTCATCAATAAATCTTCTTTGGCATCACATGAAGATCCATCAACAATAAATCTCGATTTTGACGATAAAAAACGACTTCGAGTCATCCATGATCGCTACTCAAATCCTCTATATGCAAAATGTGTTTTGGATGTTGAAAAGAAAATACAAACAATAAATTTGACTGAGAAAAATCGACAAAAATCTCAATTTGAACTTTCACAAGCATTAAATTGTCTCTATGATGTAGAAATTTTCCGACCAGTTCTTCAAATTGTTGCAGCATCAGAAATAAAAATTCTTGTAGATTTTGATCGTGATTCAGTGAAATATCTTGATCCTAGTGAAAATGGTTCAACACGAGGTTATTATGCAAATGACACAATTTATATAGGCTCAAAAGAGCTTCTTTTTGAAAATTTACGACATCTTTTTCTTGCAACGATTATTCATGAAATGACACACTTTGTCATTGATTTTCTTTATCAAAATTTCTGTCGACCTTTTGTCGCTGGCGATGAAAAGCGTGAAAAACATTATCGTGAAGTTGTTGAAGCTTGCAAACGAGTTTCAAAAAAGGAAAAAATTATTGATGTTGTTTTTAATTATCATGAAAGTTTACATTATTCAGAGCTAATAGTTCGACCAAATCATTTAATTGCACATTATTATGACAATGAAGAAATGCAAAAAGAATGTGAGAAAAATTTTCCAGAACTTTTTGCATTTTATAGAGAGAGAATTTATGGTGACATGTTGAACATACTTGAATCAATGGAAGGAAGAGATTTGAGAGGAATTGGATGGAGTAGAAAGAGAAAATATGCTAACAATATTTATAAAGATCGGGCTATTGAACACGAGACTGAAATATTAATTGATAATTTTGATACTGAAGAAAATTTTGAGAAGAAGCAAAAGAAAATTCATTGGAAATTTTTGTTTATCATCTTCTTTGGTTTATTTTTTATTTTTGGACTTTTTATTCTGAAATTCAATTCAAATACGCAAAATATTTATGTAAATTTACCAGTGAATCATGAAAGGCATGAAAATGCACAAAATTTAGCTTACAATCAAGTCAAAGAACAATATTTTGCTAACAACATTTATGTGAATCACCTTAAAGAAGAATCAAATCCTGAAAAGTTAAAAGTTTTGAAAAATCTTCAAGAATCGAAGAAATTGAATCAAAATATTTCATTACAAGAAATTCAATCAAATTCCTCATGTTCAACGTCAATACATCCATTTTCTTATTTCATCTCAACTAAAAACATTTCAGCTCTCGAAATTTATAATGATCAAATAAAAAATTCAAAAATTGATCTCAAAAATTTTTGGAAACTCAGTGAAAAATGCAATTTTCTTATTCTTGCCATTGAAAAGTCTGGAAAAGATTTAAATTTTGTTGAAAGTGTTTACAATGTTGCTGAATTTGTATTGGAAAATTGTAAAAATAATTTGAAAATTCTCTTAGTCAAGAGTTTGAAGCATTTAGAAGAAGAAAAATTTGATTGTGATAAAATTTTAAATTTTTTGAAAGGAAAATTAAATGAATTGTTAAATGTAAGTGAAAGAAGAAATTATTTGAATGGAAATTTTGAAATTGATGAAGAAAATTGTTAAAAAAAACATTTTGTGATTAAAAGTAATTTTTATTTGCATCTCAGGATAAATAAAAAAATTATTTTATTGCCATTTTATACTAAATTTTAAACAATTATTTTCCTTTTAAAACCTTTTCTAATTTCAGGTATTTTTCATTAGCTATTTTCTAATTAAATTTATGTTAAACTTTTTTAAATTAAAGTGTGTCTTTGATTTATTCTTTTCAAACTAAAATTTCAATATTTAAAATAATTAATGAAACACTCCACGAGCTTCAATAATTGAGAAAAATGATAAAATATTTTTTTAATTGCACGATGACATGAATTTTCAATAAAAATTATTTCTTAATTCTTTTACTGAAATTACTTTTTTAATTTTCATCTACTAATTTAGTTATTCATTCATTTAGAGTCAGTTCAAATAAATCATGAATTTTGCCAAAATTTTTCTCATAATATTTGCAAGTAAAATAATTTGTTAAATTTTTAAATTTTTATTTATGAACAAACTTTTTTAGTTATTTTAGGAACATTTTCAGAGCGTCATGGACATTTACCAATGTGCAATACCTTCAAATTGATATCCTGTGAGCTTAAGTTCAAATGTCCACCATTGG
>JACWBX010000987.1:0-23829 GCA_014622435.1 Polypedilum pembai
TTTTTTTGCAATTACAGGCTCAATAAATATAATCTACTCTATTTTAAAGGAAAATAAATTCAATATTGAAAATTTTGAATTTTTAATTTTGAAACATTCTAATAAAGGAAGGAAAAATTCTTTCGTTTTCGCCTTCATTAGTTTACTGTAAAATAACTTATAAAATTCATTTCAAAAACTTTATTTACGATTCGTACTAAACTGTCAATTGACGTAGTTCAATTGACTTCCTAATTCTGTTCTAAAAGAAAATATTTTTAAGAAATTATGTAGATGGCGCTTTAATCAAATTTCAAAAACGATGATGCGCCATCTACATTTTAACGAGTAAAGTCAAGTAAAGAATTTACTAAGTCAAGTTTGTTTTTCAAAGCTTCAAAAATTAAATTGCACGATTTTTTTTTTCAAAGCTTTTGTTTATTCAGCATTAAATTTTTCATCAATTTTTAACACTTAGAAACATTCAAAATTGATGAATTGAGAAAAAATTTTTAAATCAAAATTAAAATTTTGTTCATGTGTTTTTTAATCAAAATTTTTTGAAATTAAAAGAAAATTTTTAAATGTAAAAATTGACAATCATTGACTTGAAATATTTTAAATTTTTGTTATCAATTTCATTCAGAAAACATCAAAATTTATTTAAAATTGTTGTCAATTTGGAAACCATGAAAAATTTTCTTCTAATTTCAATTTTGCAAATTTTGATCTGCGATCCGACTTAAGATCCTTAATTTGTTTCATGGCACATCTCAACATACGAAAAGAAACAGTTTCGATTTGGTTAGATTTGTGTTCTTTTTTAAAAACTTATTAGTGTACTGCAGTACATCAGTTTGCTATCATTAAAGTTGTCAATTGAGCACTGAAAACTTACCATAAAGAAAGAAGAAAATAATTAGTGCTTCAAAGTGACTTCTACTTTTTACTTTTCATTCATTTATTAAAAAATTGACAACAATTACATTTCTTGCTTGTTTTATTTCAACTTTTTATCTTTCTCTCTCATTTTTGATCCATTTTTTAAAGGTCAATCAAATAAAATTTTAAAGGTCAATTAAAAGGATCAAAAATTTCAATTTCAACTGATTGACCTTTGATTCAGAGTTGTTACTTAGTCAGTTTATGTTAAACTAAGTTTAGTTAACTTTTTTAAATTTTTGTCATATTAGTTGTGAAATCGAATCTCATGAAAAATTAAAATTTATAAAATATACTTTTAGTAGGCTTTGACAATTTTTGTTATTTTAGTTACCAAATCAAGTGCGAATAAAACTCGAATAGAGTGTTGAACTATTGATCCGTAGTTAGTAGCAAAAATTTACTGAAGAAAGTAGCCAAAAGCTACAAAGTAGATTTTACTTTTACTACTCTGATAGATTTTGTTTATATAGACGAAAAATATAGACGTCAATGAATAACAACTCTGCTTTGATTAAATTTTTTTATCTCTTTTTTAAAAAACTTTGCATTGTAAAAAAATCATTTTTGTATTTATTAAAGAGAAATAAAAAAACTTTTGACTTCTTCAATAAATACAAAAAAAAAGAAAAGAAATTTCACACTAACAATAAAACATTTAAACTAAAAACATGATTAATTGGCACTTGTCTTTCCCTTCTTTCTTTCTTTTCTTCAAAACAAAAAAAATTCTCATTACAGAACGAAAGCGTGGACGTCAAACATACACAAGATATCAGACATTGGAGCTAGAAAAAGAATTTCATTTTAATCGTTACTTAACAAGGCGAAGACGAATTGAAATTGCACATGCACTTTGCCTCACTGAGCGCCAAATTAAAATATGGTAAATTTTTTGAACTTTAAAACTTTCAAACTTTAATTTTTGAACTTTAAAAATTTCAAAGTTAATTTTTGAACTTTAAAAATTTCAAATTTAATTTTTTGAACTTTAAAAATTTCAAATTTAATTTTTTGAACTTAAAAAATTTCAAATTAAAATTTTGAACTTTTAAAAATTTCAAAGTTAATTTTTGAACTTTTAAAAATTTCAAGTTGAATTTCAAAAACTTTGAACTTAATTTTTTGAACTTGAAAAATTTTCAAACTCAAAATTTTGAATATGAAATTTTTAAACTAAATTTTTGAACTTAAAATCTTTAAACTAAAAATCTTCTTATCTTCTCTTTGTAACAGGTTCCAAAATAGACGAATGAAGTAAGTAAAAAATAAAAATTTAAATGTTAACAATTAACTAAAAATTTCTTTTAATTTAAAATTAGGTGGAAAAAGGAGAACAAGACCAAAGGTGAACCAGGTTCAGGTGACGGTGCAGATGAAATTACACCACCACAAAGTCCAGTATAAACTAAATTAATGAAAAGAGTAAAAAAAAACGTAGATTGATAAGAAAGAAAAAAAAGTAATTTAATTTTATTTGATGAGAAAGAAAAAGAAAGTAAATTATAGAATTTTAGTGAGAGAAGAACAAATACAAGTTTAAAAGATTGTCCATTTTAGTGTAATGAATAAGAGCAGAAAGAAATTCGATAAATTAGTCCAAAATGAACATCAAACAAAAACATGATTTTATGAATGTTTTATTGACATTATTAAGATTTATTATTGCTTATTGTGTACATTGATTAATATTACCAACACAGAGGATATTATGAAAATTAACATTTGATGGAATTTGGAAATTGACATAAAAAAACTTTGTGTTTTTTTTCCCTTGACATTTTCTCATTTTATTTTTTCTTTTTCATTTAAGGAAAATAATTTTTTGAAGGATTGTCAATCAGTGTTATTACACAGGCGGCCTATGATTTCCTGTGATAATATTTACAATAAAATCTCGCTAGATGGCGCTTTAAAAACGATTTAGACGCCATCTACAATTTCCATAACGGAATTTTTTGTAAATATTATCAAAGGCAATCACAGGCCGGTCTGTGTAACAACACTGTTATCAATGAATTATAAAAGATTCAAAAAAGTTTTGTCAAAATAAAAGAATAACAAACAAAATAATTTTAAAGTTTAGAAATATTTTGGACAAAAATTCATAAGTTCAAAAACTAAATTTGAAATTTTTTATAACAGAATTTCTAGATATTTTTTGAATTTAAAAAAGACGTTGTAAACTATTTAAAAGTTTTCAAAGTTAAAAATGAATTTTAAAGATCAAAATTATTTACATAAAATTGAACTTTAATCTTTACTCAATACTGGCTAAGAAGCGGTTCAAATTCGCTTTACAATACCTTTTAACATCACAATTTGTCCTTATTTGAAAGCCACTGTGAATAAGCAAAAACTTACAGCCAACACTATCAAGTGTGTCTGATGGCGAAAGTTGAAATATAGACACAACAGGCTCTTCAGTCTACACAGCCTGTGAGTTAGCAAAAGCTCCGTTCGATCAAAAAATTTTATCCAAACAAAACTTTGCAAATGTCTCTAAGTATAAGGTACACAGAGAAAAATACTTTATAGCTGGCATAAAGTCACTTTATTAGATCTAACTTTATCCCAGTTAATCCTCAGAATTGGCGCTCCAACTTTTCGGCTATTGAAACCAACCAAATTTTCTTTTCTTTGGAAATATTCAAAAAAAAAAAAAAAAAAACTTACAATTTTCAAAGTTCAAAAATTTTCTTTTGAATATCAAAAATTTGAACTTAAAAAATTTGAACTTTGCTCAAAAAAATTATTTTCCTTTAATAAATTTTTTAACTTTTGTAAATTTTCATGACTTTCTTTCTTTCTTTCTCTTAAGTTTGTGCAATTCAAAGAATGTAAAAAAAAAGGAATTTACCATTAAAAATAATTTATTTAAGAGAAGAAAAAATGAAGAAACTTTGAACTTATAGTTAAAAAAGATGATGACAAAATTTAAATCTTCAATTCTTCTTTTAACCTTCAAAAAATTCTTTAAAAAAAAGTTTTTGCAAAACAAAAAGGTTGTTTATTTCACCTTCATAATTTAACCTTCTTCTTTTATAAGAATAAAAAATTTTGTCATCATAACTGTAAGTTAAATTTCCTCATCATCTTTTTCTTCCTCATATTCATGTTCTTTCCACCCACAAATCCAATCATTTAACAATAAAAAAAAGAAAAATCTTGCACGGTCTTTTTAGGCATTGTATAAAAAAACAAATAACGAAAAAATATTTACAATTTGTATGAAAAAATTGAAATTAAAAAAATCGCATAAAATAAAATATTTAAAATAATGAAACCAACTCATGTGACCTCAAATTTTTTTAATGTTTAAGGTGAAAATAAAAATTATTAATAATTAAAAAATTTAAATATAAAAAAAACACACAATTTTAGTAATTAAAAAAAATACACGAGAACATTTTTAGATTTGATTTCAAGATAAGAAAAAATAACTTGAAAAGTATTTTGAAAAAAAAAACCCACAAAGAAACACTTATAAACACAGAATCAGTGTTGTTACATAGGCGGCCTTTGATATTTACAAATAAAAATTTCTCAATTTGAATTATAGATGGCGCCTAAATCGTTTTTAAAACGCCATCTAGCAGAACTTTTTGTAAACATTGTCACAGGCCGTCTGTGTACCATCACTGGACAGAACTCATGACGATATATTACATGCAAGATACATAAATTGAATTATGATTGAAAACATGAAGAGAAAATTGATATAATGCAATTTTTTTCATCTCATGTCATTTTAAAATTAAATTTTTTTCTCTCTTTTTATGTAGTTTTTTTTTTTTTTCGTGCAATTAAGAAACATTATGAAAAACAGGATTTTTTTTTGATAAGAAACTTTTTTTGAATTATTTTGAAGAAGATGATATAAAAAGAGTGAAGAAATATGAGAGTATTAAATTTGGATTTTCTGTAAAAATTTTTAAATTCTACTTCAGAATTATATGGATCTCTTTATAGTAGATTCTAATTTTACAACTCTAGACCAGTGTTGTTACACAGGCAGCCTGTGTAACAACACTGGCTAAATAATATCTTAAAACTCTTCACTCTTTAATTTTTCTTATAGATTAAAATTTTTTCATTTTCATCAAGGCGAAATAAATTGGACAAAAATTTTATGACCAAATGTCGTTTAAATAAGAATCACAGAATATCACAGAAATTTGTCAAAAAGATTCCGATTTAGCAACTTCAGTTTAATGTGCACAGTCAAGTTAAAATCCGTCAACAGCGAATTTTAGTAATAATCAAGAAATTTCAGAATATTTCAAATTTTTAAAAAAAATGATGCAAGTTGAACCATTTTATTTTATTGAATTTTTTGAATTTTTCAATTATTTTCATTTTGTGAAGAAATATTGAATCATAAGCACAGTTAAGAATATTCAGTGATTTCTTTAAAATTTTTCATTCAATAAAGTAGTTTTAGGGGAATTTCAAAACATTTTTCAGTTGACATTCCCCTAGAATTTTGAATTTTAACGGCTAAATCGCGTATTGAAATATTCTATTATTTCTTAGTAATAATTTTCTACGCCTTGTTTTATTTCTTCTATTAAAATTTCTGCAAAGTTCTTGAGAAAATATGTACTAAAAACGGAAAAGAAAAAGTGCTAAGAAGTAAAAGCAAATCAAGGGACAAAAACTTCAGTTTAAAGTGCTCTAACGAGGTCTAAAATTGAAGTTCTTACCCCTTGAAAGAAAATATGATCATGATGAAAAAATTGTATGTAATTATTCAAGAGTTTGATTTTTTTGTAAATATTTCACAATCATAAAAACACACACATGACACTTATAAATATTTCTTATTTTTACCCCAGTGAAAAAAAATACCACATATACGTAATAATTTTTTTTTGTATTAAAAAGAAAAAATTTATACAGTCTTGTTACATAGGCGGTCTGTAATTGCCTGTGATAATATTTACAAATAAAAATTCCACTAGATGGCGCTTCTACATGATTTAGGCGACATCTACAATTTTCATAGTGGAATGTTATCACAGGCAATCACAGGCTGTCTGTGTAACAACATTGAATCTATATAATGAATGAATAAATTGGATATCAAAGTATACAAAAAATTAAAAATTTTGCATTTTATCAAAAAAAGAAGAAAAATATGGCTTGATGAAGAAGAAGAAGAAGATTTTTTTGATGTAGTATTGAAAGCATAAAATATAAATATAAATAAAAATATGAATATAAATAAAATAATAATAATAAGCGAGAAGAAGAAAAAAGTAGAAATATTACGAATGCTCCAAAGTATACCAAAGTAACACAGTAAACAATTTGTATAAATAGAAAATAATTAAAAACACTTTTTTTTCCTCCATCCATAAACACAGATGCAGAAGCAGAAGCATAAAAAATCTAAGATTTAGCCGATATCGACAAACAAAAAAAACTCCGCTAGATGGCGCTTAAATCATTTTTTCAAGCGCCATCTATAATTTTCATAGCGGAATTTTTTTAAAAGTTTTGTCGATATCGGTTGAGCCCTACAAAAAATAAAAATTGTAAAAAATGATGAATTAAAAAAATTGAATCCAATTCCAATTCCTATGTCAAACTCAAGTAATATTATAGAGAGAAAAAATGCATTCATCATAAAGCCAGTAAATCTTTATAAAAAATGACATAAATACAAGAGAGAGAGAAAAATTTTTTCTTTCCCTCAATTGAATTAAATTTTTTTTCTATTTTATGCCCACAACATGCTAAACAAAAAGCAAACAAATGTATACGAAAATACGTAAGAAATCTGCATATACGTAAAATATTTTGCAACATACGTAAAATCTAAATGGAATTTTTTGTTCTTGTTTTTGTTGCTTTTTGAGGGTTCGACATGAGATGAATTTTTTTTTCTTATTCTTTTTTCCATTCAAGAGTGAAATGATTGTACGTTTGAGATTTAAACTGAGGGTGAAAAATGCAATCATTTTAATGGATTTCATTTAAAGTTTATTTTGAGGAAAAAAAGATTGACAGAATGTTTTTGATGAGATTTTTATGAAATCAAATTTTAAATCTTAACGAAGAAATTTTTCAAAAAATTTTCAAAAAAGAAGTTCAGTAAAATGAAGTTCAAAATAAAAGTTGAAGTTCAAAAAAATTTAAAGTTCAAAAAATTATCAAAGTTCAATTTAATTATTCTTTTTTTGTTTCAATTTGCCACTTTATCAAAACATCAAAAAATAATATAATTCTATAAAATAACAAAAATTAATGATTAAAAGATTTGATAATTAACTGGCAAGTAATTTGAAGACGAAAATTTAAATTTTACAGTAGCCAAACTTAATTAAACTTAAATATTGATGATCAATTAATAGTTAATCTGATCATTAATGTCTAATTAAAACTTCAAGGGGGAACAACGCTATCAAAACATTCTAACAAAATAACAAAGAATTTTTGAAATTTGCAATGTTTACTTTGTTTTCGCTTTCAAAAATCTTTTACTCTTGAAAATATCTGAAGAATATTTCAACAAATTTAAGAAGAAAAAAAGAATTCATCGTTTAACCCTCAAAAAAAGAAACAAAAAACAAAAAAAAAATCTCATTGACAATTAAAACAATAGAGACAAGAAAAAAATCAATTTTGAAAGTTTATAATTAAGCAAATAATGGGCATAAAAAATAATCCAGTCAGTCAACAAATAAGAGAAAAATTTTGTAAAATAAATGAAAAAAAAAGTATACCAGTGAACTATTTATTATAAGAGATTCAAAATATTAATAATATAGAACAAGAAAAAAGAAAAATATTACAGAAACAGAAAAACACAGACACAAGCATAAATAAGTGAAAAAAATGATGAGAAAAAAAAATACATAAAAAAATATGAAATTGTGATTATTTTGTTACAATAGATTAATATTTAATATATATGAAGGAAAAAAAAAACGATAAAAGGACAAAAATAAATTATTGATATAAATCTAAGAAAAAAATTTAACTTGTAAATTTAATTTCAATAGCGACGGAGTCAAAAAAAACTTAGACCTGATATAATGTCAACTTAAACCTTTCAACTGCTCAAGTTATTGTTGCTGGACAAAAATTACTTCGTATTTCCAACAAAGATCAATTTCAAAGATCAAGATCAAGATCAAATTTGAATTTGAATATCAAAAAACCGTTAAAGTTTTAACCTTTTTTTTGGTAAAAGTGCATAAAAATCTTTTGAGTTTATTTTTCTTCATTAAAATTTGTAAACATTGAGAACGTTTCGATAAAAATGTTTTTAAAAATAAGAGAAGCTCATATTTAAAAATCAAGATCAAATTTTTAAAGATCAAGATCAAAATTTCAATTATTTTTGTTAAAAATCCTTTGAAAGTATTGAAAATTTATTTTTCTTCATGAAATATGAAAACATTGTGCACTTTTCGATAAAAATGTTTTTAAAAAATAAGAAAAGTTCAAATTGTTAAGATCAAGATCAAGTTCAATTTTGAATATCAAAAAACCGTTAAATTTTAACCTAGTTAAGATTTTTAATAAATGATTGACAACAAGCAAGAAGGAACAAGCAGCAAAGTAAGAGAAAAATTTTATTATTTTTCATATAATAAATTACTTATTTTTCCCAAGGAAATTAAACTTCAAAAAAAGAGAAAAGAAAAGAAATTTCTTCTCTGCTGCTTCTCACTAGAACTTCTTCCTTAACTTAAGAGTAGACTCTTGAGGTATATAAAAAAAACTTTTTAGAGTCTAGAACGAGAGAAATAAAGTGACATGAGGGAGATGTCAATAGTTTTGATGTGAATCTAGTTGAACTTGTCATGCATCAATCGCCATCATGAAAAAGGCAAGTGCCTTAATAAGCGCCTCCCATTCTCTTCTTTTTTTTTTCTTTCTCTTTTTCAAATTCTCGCTCTCTGCTTGCTGTTGCACTTTCTTTTACAGAAAAAAGTTTTTTAAGAAGTTTTGTGCAAAATTGTGAAAACTTTAAGAAGAAATTTTACGCCTACTAAGAAAGAAATTTATTTAAAAAAAACATGTGGCAGCAGCAACTTAATGAACAACAAATTTTGTTTATTTAAAATAAAAAAAAATTTCATTTCCAGTGCATTTTAGAGATTGAAATAAAACAGCAATTGTGATAAATATTTTTTGAAGCTGTCAACATAAGGTAAGTGCCTGGCTATTGATCTAAATTGATTCTTAAAGTGTGAAATGAAATTAAAAATTTGAAATCTTCATTTGTGGGCTAAACACAACTCATTTATCTTAAATCGAATGTTTTTTTTTCCTACTCGAACAAAAAAACTGGAAAATGTTTTTTTTAGGCTTGAATGGTTGAAATATTTTACAGGAAATTGATGAAGATTTAAACTAAAGTTGAGAATTTAAAAAATAAAAATTAAGGGGATGAAACTTCCTTTTAGCGTACGCTAATGTGATCTAAAGTGAAAGTTTTTTTCCTTTTGATAAAAACTCTCAAGAAAATTTTAAGCGACGACAATTTTTCTCTATTCTTGACATCAAGCAACTCATTTCATTGTTTAAAGAAATTTCATTTATAATTATTTCCCAGAGTCGTCTCTAATACGAATTTTAAAACTTTATAAAATTGATTAATTTTCAAAAAGCAAACATCAATTCTCACTTGACATTTCAAACTCATATTGTTTTATTTCAAGCAGAGTCCGAAATTGTTTTTCGACTAACTAAAATTCAACTAAAATTTAGTCGATTAGTGTTTTATTTTTAATCGAATAAAAATTAGTTGAATTTTAGTTAGTCGCGACTAAAAGATAAAACGGTTTCGGACTCTGATTTCAAGTAGTAATAATTCTTGTTAGCTAAAAAATTTCTATAAATTTGTTAGTTTTTGTGATAGAATTGTTTCTTCTTAACTGACTTTAATTTATATTTAAAAACCTTTATTTTGACCGACAATTGGACTGAACAGTTAAGTTTTTATGTAAGTCAAAAAGTGAACTGCTGAAAAGTAAACTAACTTTTTTTTTTTTTAAATTTTGTATTTGCTATAATCTACTAAATTTGTTTACATTTTTAAATTTTGAGTTTAGCTATTGCTCAAATACCAAAGATCATTTCTAAGTATTGAAATTATAGTTTTTATGATAAAATCAATTTCTCATCGAATTTACTTGTATGTTTCTCAATATACTCCTTAGCCAGAGGAATATCTGCATCCAGTGTTGTTACACAGGCGGCCTGTAAAAATATTTACAAAAAATTCCGCTATGAAAATTGTAGATGTCGCCTAAATCGTTTTGAAGCGCCATCTAGCGGAAGTTTTTTGTAAATATTATCACAGGCTGCCTGTGTAGCAACACTGTCTGCATCATCATGTAATTTGATCGTGTTTTCAAAGTAACTTCTAGAAATCTAATAATATTAACTATTAACATTTTTATTATTTGATTTCTAATTTCTAATCCTGGTAAACTAAACAAAATAATTTTGAAGAAAAATTCATGAAATTAGGATTTATGGTAATTTTGAAAAATAGCAATTTAAATTGAAATGTTTATGTTTTTTTTTTTTTTTTTTTTTACAAAGATTCGCCACTACGGGCTGAGAGGCCTTATAGCGGGCCACACTCGCTCATAATTCATTTTAAGTAGCTTCCCTAAGTCCATTCTCCTCCCCTGGCCTACGTCTATTGACGGCTCTCGTCACTGTCCAACCCAGGTCCGTTCCATCAACATCGATTATCCAGACTCGAAAAACATTTTTGTTCGGCTACTAAGCAGTCGAAGTATCTAAACTTCTGAAAAACCTGAGAGGTGCACCTGGGATTAAACCCAGGCGGCAGAGCACTGCAAACACTTTTCAGGTCGAGCTCTCTAACCATTCGGCTATCGAGGCTCTCAACTGCTTATATGTAACTTCTCTAAAGATTTTTAATATGAAATCCTTTAATTTGATTTCTTTTTGATATTCGTTCTCTACTCATGAACAAGCTCATTGATTTTTAATAAAAACACTTTAAAATCAATAAAATTCTGCCTCACAACTTGTGCAAAAAAAGTGCAAAAAACCTGACAAAAGCAAAAATTTTTAAATTCTAAGAAACAAAAAACCCAAAGCTAAAGAAAAGAAACAAAAAAGGCAAATGTAGAGCAATTGTTTGATCCCTTTAAGCATAAATTCGTTTTGGAAATGCATAAAAGGTTTAGCATTGTTTGAACTTAACAAAGTTTTTTTTTTTTAAGATTAAATTTACCTACGGAAAATGAAAGAAATCTGATAAATTTTATTTAAATGGTAAAAATTTGTCAAAACAACTTTAAAAAATGATCACTGCAGCTGCTTTGTCACATTTTAAAGATTTTTATCTTAATCGCCATTCATTAATTAAATTTTGATAACTTAATTAATTTAAAGGCAATAAAAAATTCTCAATTATGCATATAATTAGCGAAAAATTATTTATTTCTTTCTTTAGCCCTAATGTAGTCTCAAAACCTCAACCCTAACACACAGTGGCATTTTAAAAACGTTTTTTTTTTCTGTAATTATAGTAAATTTCTTTCCTTGCAAAACAATTTCACAGTTGGAAAGAAATGAAAAAAAATATTTTATTCACGTTTATGATCAATCAAGCTCAATTGTAATTTTCTTATGATCAAAAAAAAAAAATATCTTGAGATTAAAATTATGCAATTTTTTCAATCTTTCTTTCTTGAATGTATGTATAAAAAAGTTGTAATAATTTTATCAAGAGAAGGAAAATTTTTTGAAGAAGAGAAATTTCTTTTTTGAATTTTTGAAGTTCAATTTTTGAACTTTAAATTTTGATTTAGAAATTTTAGTTCATTGTTTGAACTTTGAAGTTTGAATTTCAAATTTTTCTGTACTTTTTTGTAGTCAACTGTTCAAATCTGAACGAATTTGCTCGAATCTGTACAATTCTGTAAAATTCTGACATTTCGTTGTTAATCCTGGATTTTAAGTTCAAAAATTGAACTTTGAAGTTCTATTTTTGATTCTTGAAATCCGAATTTTGAATTTAAAGTTTAATTTTTGAAACTTAAAATTCAAAAACAATTTTTATTTAATTTTCAAATTACAATAAATTTTGTACAACAAACTTTTCCTGGTAGTCTCTAGATCGAAAAAAATACTAGTCAAATAAAGTTTTTGGAATTTCTAGTGGTATGCAATTAAGCGTAGTTGAAATTTTTTTACTTATAAACAACTAGAAAGCAGAACAAGGGAAAAATAACTCTGACGAGAAACGAAAGAATAACCAAAATAACGAAAAGTGACGAAAAAATGACGAAAGAAAAATTTTGTTCAGATTTTTTCAACATTTCTGGCCTCTTGGCTCTTATGCTGTATTTAGAACACTTCTTTAGTGTTATGTTAATGTAATTCTAGTAGTATAAGAACCGGCAAACTTGCTTAAATTCGATTTTGTGAAAGAATTTTGTTTTCTAGAAAAACGTAAAATTATCAAAATTATCAAGAAATATTTTTTGAATTTTTCCAAATTCCAACTGTCACTTTTTCGGTCTGGACTACTAGAAACTTCTGTTTTTGACTTTTTAATCGTAATATATTTAACTTTAAATATCAAGCAAGTCTTTAAAAAAAGTTTGAAAAATAATTCAAGAGTTCAAAAATTTGAATTTTTAATGTTCGTTAAAAATTTGAATTTTTAATTTTCGTTATAAAATTTCCATTCCCTTGAAAGTTAAAATATTTTCATGCACTTTTTGCAGATACATTGATAAAAATCTTTTATTCTCTCCTCTATCATTTATTAATTATCTCTCTCTTTTTTCTCCCCCGAAGAAAGCATATTGATAAGAGAAAAAAAAGAGAGAAAAATTTTCTTTCTTGCACTTGCGACGGCAACAGATTGATTAAAATGAAAGCGTTCAAGTCATATCATCATATCCACATCATCATAAGTACATAGCAATAAATGACGATAGTAAAGTCAAAAAACTGTAATCATAAGATCATCATCATATAAGCCATAAATAAGGTAAAGATTTAGTCGCTTTTTTCCGCAATCTCAGAAATGATTGGTTATAATGAGCTCAAGAGAGGAGAGCAAGCAAAGAAAAAAAAACTATTTTGAGTCAATTATGGTGTAATGGGCTTTGAGAAGATTTTTTTTTCTCTTTTCTTTTCACACTTCATGTGCCATAAAGAAACAAAAATCAGAAAAAAGAAAGACTTTTTATTGCTTATTATTATTCCACCACCAGCAGCACCACTCAATTGCCATTATAAACTTTTTCCTCTCTTCCTTCCTTTACTATGCGTTTGTTTTTCATCATTCGCGAGTTATAAAGCTTTTAATGCTACTTTTTTTGATCGCTTAATGCCATTAAAAGTTTTATTTTTGAGATTTTTTGATCGATCAAATAAAAAGACTTTAATATTCTCTCTATAAACATCCCATTTTGTTGTGCTTTTTAATTTTCAATTTCATGCAGAAACAACTTTGTTGTGAAAATTGAAGAATTTTAAAATCGTTAGTGATTTAAGTTTTTTAACACAATTCTTGAAAGAGTTAATCAAGGCATAATGATTGAGGTTTTTGTCATATTTTACCATTTTTTGTTCAAGTTATTTCGTCTTAGAATTAATGTTGAAAATAATTTAAAATTTAACGGTTTTTTGACATTCAAATTTGTATTTTGATCTTGAACTTTGAACTTGAATTTTTAATTTTTTAAAAATAGTTTTATCAAAATATTCAAAATGATTTCATAAATAAATAAATTTAAAAGAATTACAAACGATTTTCATTTATTTTTAACCTAAAAAAGTTAAAGTTAACGGTTTTTTGACATTCAAATTTGTATTTTGATCTTGAACTTTGAACTTGAATTTTTAATTTTTTAAAAATAGTTTTATCAAAATATTCAAAATGATTTCATAAATAAATAAATTTAAAAGAATTACAAACGATTTTCATTTATTTTTAACCTAAAAAAGTTAAAGTTAACGGTTTTTTGACATTCAAATTTGTATTTTGATCTTGAACTTTGAACTTGAATTTTTAATTTTTTAAAAATAGTTTTATCAAAATATTCAAAATGATTTCATAAATAAATAAATTTAAAAGAATTACAAACGATTTTCATTTATTTTTAACCTAAAAAAGTTAAAGTTAACGGTTTTTTGACATTCAAATTTGTATTTTGATCTTGAACTTTGAACTTGAATTTTTAATTTTTTAAAAATAGTTTTATCAAAATATTCAAAATGATTTCATAAATAAATAAATTTAAAAGAATTACAAACGATTTTCATTTATTTTTAACCTAAAAAAGTTAAAGTTAACGGTTTTTTGACATTCAAATTTGTATTTTGATCTTGAACTTTGAACTTGAATTTTTAATTTTTTAAAAATAGTTTTATCAAAATATTCAAAATGATTTCATAAATAAATAAATTTAAAAGAATTACAAACGATTTTCATTTATTTTTAACCTAAAAAAGTTAAAGTTAACGGTTTTTTGACATTCAAATTTGTATTTTGATCTTGAACTTTGAACTTGAATTTTTAATTTTTTAAAAATAGTTTTATCAAAATATTCAAAATGATTTCATAAATAAATAAATTTAAAAGAATTACAAACGATTTTCATTTATTTTTAACCTAAAAAAGTTAAAGTTAACGGTTTTTTGACATTCAAATTTGTATTTTGATCTTGAACTTTGAACTTGAATTTTTAATTTTTTAAAAATAGTTTTATCAAAATATTCAAAATGATTTCATAAATAAATAAATTTAAAAGAATTACAAACGATTTTCATTTATTTTTAACCTAAAAAAGTTAAAGTTAACGGTTTTTTGACATTCAAATTTGTATTTTGATCTTGAACTTTGAACTTGAATTTTTAATTTTTTAAAAATAGTTTTATCAAAATATTCAAAATGATTTCATAAATAAATAAATTTAAAAGAATTACAAACGATTTTCATTTATTTTTAACCTAAAAAAGTTAAAGTTAACGGTTTTTTGACATTCAAATTTGTATTTTGATCTTGAACTTTGAACTTGAATTTTTAATTTTTTAAAAATAGTTTTATCAAAATATTCAAAATGATTTCATAAATAAATAAATTTAAAAGAATTACAAACGATTTTCATTTATTTTTAACCTAAAAAAGTTAAAGTTAACGGTTTTTTGACATTCAAATTTGTATTTTGATCTTGAACTTTGAACTTGAATTTTTAATTTTTTAAAAATAGTTTTATCAAAATATTCAAAATGATTTCATAAATAAATAAATTTAAAAGAATTACAAACGATTTTCATTTATTTTTAACCTAAAAAAGTTAAAGTTAACGGTTTTTTGACATTCAAATTTGTATTTTGATCTTGAACTTTGAACTTGAATTTTTAATTTTTTAAAAATAGTTTTATCAAAATATTCAAAATGATTTCATAAATAAATAAATTTAAAAGAATTACAAACGATTTTCATTTATTTTTAACCTAAAAAAGTTAAAGTTAACGGTTTTTTGACATTCAAATTTGTATTTTGATCTTGAACTTTGAACTTGAAAGGAGCAGAAAAAAATTATCCGCTATAAATTGCGAAAATCGTTTCGTTTCCATTTCTCGATGATAATTTCTTGTTACTCCACTATGAAGCGTAGGGCGTTGTATGTGTCTCGATATGAAACATATTCCGTCACACAACGAATCAGTTATCATTTTGATGATACAATTAATGAAGACAAGGGGATGAGCCTGATGTTCTCGTAATATTCGTCGGTGGACCTTAACTTTTATACTGCGATCCGATAGCAGTCAGTTCTGATCGTGAAGAATACCTCAGGCAAGGACACACAAAAAAAGATCAAGAAAAATCAAACAAAAGTCAAAAAAGATCAACAAAGATCAAAAAAAGATCAACGTGTGTCCACGCCTGGAGAATACCTGAAAATACAGAATCCTCACAGATTTCAACTCGGGACTCGGATCAATAGCAAAGAACTTACTAAGCTAGCGTTTTACTTTCTACCTCTTGATCAATAACAAATCTTGTAAAACAACAATATTAAATATGTTAAAATTTAACAGTTTTTTGACATTTAAATTTGAATTTGATCTTAAAATTTTTATTTTGATCTTCAAACTTGATTTTTCTTTGTTTTTTAGTTTCATCAAAATGTTCTAGATAATAAAGAAAATAAATTCTAAAGAGTAGAAACCAAAGAGATTCAGTAAAAAAAAAACTTTACTAAAAATCGCTTTGTTTCTTCCTTTTTTATAAATTCAATAGCAATTTCCGATCAGTTTTGTTCATTTTTTTTTTAATTTTGAACTAAAAAAATTTTTAAATTTAAAATTTCCGTTACATAATGAAAATTCCTGAACATTTTTTGAAAAATTTGCATCAACAACAATTTCTTTTCTCTTCACCTCATAATCATCATGTCTTCATGTAAAATTCCACAAACGTGCATGAAAAAAAAAATAAAAATTGCTTAAGGTCAAGCCAATTTTGTTTTACACTTTAAATAGTAATTATGTGCCTGTGCACAGTGCACCACCCAATATTGCTTCTTATTCGATTCACAGTCAGACACACAGTTGATATTGATCAACATGTGGTAGTGATTTTTGATTATTTAAGGTGCGTAAAAAGAGAAAAAAATTATTGTCACTAAGCAGGCAATGAGAAATTTCTTTCTTTTTCGCCAATTCATAAAAAAAAATCTGTCGATTTTTGAGTATGTGAAGGAGAGAGAGAGAGAGAAAATAATGATAAAATATTTATAACAATTTCGAAGAAGGTAACAAGAAAAAAAAAACGCCTAAAAATGATGGCAGAAAATTAAATAAATCGGCAGCAACTTAACTAAATGAGTTTGTATATTAAATTTAATGGCGTGGCAGTTTTTCAAAATATAAAAAAGAGCCTGCACCACAGTAAAGCATGCTCACTCGGAAATCATGATGGAGAAGTAAAAAAGCAATAAAAGGAGTAAAAATACTTGCGCGCAGTCATATATGAGATTGAAATTGACTTTTGATGAATTTTTATTTATTTATGTCAATAAAAAGTCGCGTCAGATGAAGTTCATTATTTATCGATTAATTATAATGATAATGATGATTATTTGATCTTCATCTTCTGCTACACCTGTGAATGAATGAATGAATGAATTTTTTAATAATTGACTTTGATGGTTTTAAGATAAAAAAATCTTTTAATTTATTCATTTTTGTTTATTGATTTTTAAGCTGTTATTTAACAACTTTGATATAAACTGTTGTCATTTGTAAGAGAAATTTGATATTTGTTTAAACTATTTTTGGAAAAAAGAAAGAGAAAAACTTTTGTCAATGAATGTAGAATCTACTTTATAGCTTTTAGAAAAAGATCGAAATTTTGACCGTTGAAAATAAAATTTCAAACGTGTTTTCGAACAAATTTTGAATTTTCGAAAATTTCGAAAAACGTTTTCGAAAATAATTTTTGAAATAAAAATAAAATAATTCAAGTTTTAAGTTAAAATTATGTAAAAATGAAGCCTAGATTAGATTTATAAAAACTTCTTTTATATCAAGGAACATTAATAACTAACTAAATGTTGTTATTTAAATTTTTTGTTAACAAAATTTTTAAAGTTTGAATAATTTTGGAATTCCCTAATGGTCGATTGAAACTACCAGGAATAAATTTTTTGTCGATTTAAGAAATAAAAATTTTTAACTCAAGTCATATGAATTTCTTAGGCTTCGGAACTTCAATTACTGAAAAGCAGAAATTTTCAAAATTTTATCATGATTTATAAAAATTTTCTTTTACTGCTTTTATCAAGATTTAATGTTAAAAAAGTTTAAAAGTTTAAATGATCAAAACATAAAATAAATATTTAGTCTTAAATGTGAACTGTCGAAGATTGAGCTTAGGCTTTTACTTAGGCTTTTTAGAAAATGGCAAAAAGCTGTTTTTAACGAACTGTTTTTAAAGCAAAATTTATTTTTAAAGTCCTTTTTCGAAATCTTTCAAACACTAAACTCACTTCATGTAGGTATTTTGATCAATTTTTATTTTCATGCATCGATTTCTAATGAAAAATTTTTTTATATAAACAAAAACTCATCAAATTTACAAAGTAAGTATAAAAACTCAATTATGTTGAGCAGAAGAAAAATTAATTTAAAATTTACGCCTTCATATCATGCCAAGACTCGAGTCTGTCTTACAATGTTGCTGAAAATTACTAAAATGCAATTTCACTTTACTCATTGGGACCAAATTGAAAAATTTTTACAAAATTTATTTTATTGTTGAGGCTTGTAGAGCACAATTAGATTTTCTTAAGGTAGGAACAGATCCAAAAAAAAAATTTTATTTTTCAAGCTCGCCTACTGACATTAAAAAAAAGAAAGCTTTCGAAAGCTTTTTAAAAAAATTTTGATTGAGATTTTCTGTTGATTCCCAAAGTATTTTGCAATCAAATTTTTATTTTTGTGCTTAGTATTTGGAAATCTATCAAAACTAAAAGAGTTCTTTCATTTAAGAGTTTTAGAAAAGTTTTCTAGTAAAAGTTGGTGTACTAACTTTTTTTTAACGTCAGTAGGCGAGCTTGAAAAATAAAAAAATTTCTTTTGGAACTGTCTCTACCTTGGATTTTATGCAATTTGAAATCGTCTAATTGTACTCTAAAAGCCTCAATAAAATGAATTTTGGGATAAAAAAATTTCCAATTTGGTCCCATTATGTGATGTAGTTGAAACATTTTAACTCTCATTTTGCCCTTTTAAAATTAAAATTACAGTTCAATAATAATTAAACTTGAATCTCAACATAAAACAGAGTGAATGGAGCAAAAAAAAAAAAATTCGAGCAAGCAAAGGTAGAAACAGGTTTTTGTTTGAGTCTGTGTACCTTTTATATATTATGATAAGGTTTTTCATTCTTCTTTTTGCACTTCATTGGCTTTAAATATAAAAAAAAACAAAAAACCTGCTTTTGGCGCTTAATAAAATGTTAAAATTATTCTCAAGAAAATGATGATGATGAGATTCACTCTTTAATGAGTTTTCTTTTTTGGGTTCTTCTATCTCATGAATTTCATTTTAAAAAATTTATAGGAAATGAATGAAATTTTGTGTTCGCGCTGCTCTTCACACACAAGAAGAGAAAATTGATTGCAGATGAGTGTTTTATGCTAATAGGCTGGTTTTGTTAAATTGTAATTTTATCATGAAATATTTCTTGATTTTTTTTTTTAATTTACATACTTTCATGCACTCTTGTTGTTTTTGAAATTTTTAAGTTTTAAAAGTTCAAAAAATTATTATAAAGTTCAAATTTTGAACTTGATAAATTAAAAAAATTGACACACGTTGCTCTATGTTGATCTTATTTGCTCTTTTTGTGTTCTTTCGGACTAGTTTATCCAGAATGAATTCTCAAAGTTCTGGTTTACAAACACATAAAAGAGCAATAATAGTTCAATAAAGAGAAACAAAAAGCAACTTTTTGATCTTTATTTGATCTTTGTGTGTCCACGCCTGGTTTTAAGTTTCATAGGTAATTAAAACAAAACTAACAATTTTTCTTTTTATCAGATTTTAAGTTTGAAAAAGTTCAAATTTTGAACTTAATTAATTAAGCGATTAAATTTTAAGCTTTATTTCTGTATTTTATTAGATTAAATTTTTTAATTTCAACCTTAAAAGAATTACTTTTTTGATTATAAAATTTGAACTAGTCAAGTTCAAAAATTTCATTTTAAATTTATACGTTACAAATGAATTTTTAAATTTGAATATCTTACACTGGATAGTGTTATAAATCGTGAAATGTCATGTTTCTAATTTAAATAAAGAATTAGATATTTTACAAGAATTAATTTTAAGTTTAATAGTTCACATAAAAGTTTATTATTTTTAAAATTCAAAAATTTTTAGTTAAAAATTTGTTCAAAAATAAAATTTTTTATTATTAGCAAAGTTCATAAACCTTTTGCAATTCTCTAAAATAAAATTTTTTTTTATTCTAACAAGGAAGTTGTCATTTTTCACACATGACATTAAAAAAAAAGAGAAAAAGAGTGAAATCCATTAAATGAACTGAATAAGCGAAATAAAAAGAAAGATGTGATAAGTTATAAACCAATTAATACTTATTTCAACCATGAAAACATTTTTTTATGTTCTCAAAAAAAAAAACTCTCCATTCTTTTTGCCATCTCTCTCGCTCGCTCTATTCCTTTCATTTTCAATTAATTACATTTCTCTTCTTCAGCACTTTATTTTCTTGACGAGGAAAAATTTCAGTAGATTTTTTACATCCCATTCTGAACCTCTCACTATGTGTGCATGAGAATTGAAGGAAAAGGCGGAAAATTTTTTTTTCACTTGGCTGTCATTGTACTTTTGAAAAATATACACATTTTTCCCGTACAGCAGTTTTAGATTTTTTTTCTCTTTTCGGAACTTTCTGCTCTTACTGTACCCCCAAAATGACAATTTTTTGTTGGTTTTTTTCTTCTTTTGCCGCTTTCATGTGTAGAAAAGTAGCAACAGCAGCAGCAGCCATAGCAGATTTTACCCGTTTTCCCATTTTTTTTTTTTCGCTCACTCTCGAAATTCTTTTTCTCTCTCTCTCCTTTTTCACTTCTCAAATCCATCAATGTCAATGACGTACAATTGTGTTCTTTTTTTTCTCTTCTTCTTCTTCTTTTGCTGCTGCTCTTTTTAATTTATACTGCTGTTCTTTCCATTTGTATGGAGTTTTTTAGGGCGATGAAGGGGAAAAATACTTATATGAAAATATTATTGAAGATTTATAAATTTTTATGTTGACCATAAGCTCAAATTAGATTCCAAAAATTCATAGAATTTTAAGATCACTTTCTTAAGATCAAGATCAAGTTCAAAATCAGAATTAAAAAACCTCATAGATTACTAATTTAAAATCAGAAATTTCAATCTTAGCCATAATTATGGTTGTATAAGCTTAGAAGTTGTTTACTGTTTTCAAAAACTTCAGAATTTTTTAAGATCACTTACTTAAGATCAAGTTCAAGTTCAAAATTTAAATTTAAAAACCGTTAAATTATAATAGAGTTGAACTATGACAGTGCAATGAGCAAGAACTTTTTATTATGAAAACATGATTGAAGAATAAAAAATTTTAATGATGGCCATAAGAAATATTAAGTTCAGAGATTTTGATAATTGCTTCCAAAAATGTCTTAATATATCAAGATTATTTATTTAAGATCAAGATTAAGTTCACAATTAAAATTTCAAAAATTTTATTTTAAAAATTACTGTTTGAAGGTTTTAAAAATTCATTTTTTAACTTAAAATATATTAGACTCAAAAGATTTTTTACTATTGTCAAAAATGTCTTAATTTTTAAAATCATTTCGATAAGATCAAATTCAAAATTTGAAATCAGGGAAAGAACTTAAATTAAAGATTATTAATTTTGGTTTTAAAAAATGTAAATATCAACCGTAAAAAGTACTTAGTTTATAATATTTTTTTATGTTTAAATTTCAAAATTTTCAAATTCACTTTTTTAAGATCAAGCTCAAGTTCAAAATTCTAATTTGAGAAAAAAAATTCTAAAGGTATTTTTAACCATTAAAAATATTAAGCTCAAATGTCATTTTTATTTTCTTTATAATTTCTTCAATTCTTCAAGATCACTTTTATAAGATCAAGTTCAAGATTTGAAAAAAACCGTTACAAAAATAATTTCTTTTCATTTAATTATCAATCCCCTATATCAATATAGGGTTATATGCTTACTCAGAATTCAAAGGAAATTAATCTTATTCAAAAAGAGAGTGCACATACCATGGCATACACACACTTTTTTTTGAAGTTCTCAAAATATGGCTACCCTCACTTGATTGCGTAATATTATTTGCTTTTGATGGAATCAAATGATGAATTTGAACCTCAACTATAGATACATCAGTAAAAGAAGAAGAGAAGAGAAAAAGAGAGGGAGGAGTGGTAGATTACATTAAGAGAGAAAGAAAAAATAGATCAGAGATAATAGATAATGACCATCGAAACATATACACACAAAAAAGTGAAGTACATCATGGCATGAGTCAATTTTTCATTTTGACCAAGGTTTTTCATTGTTCCAGAGGAAATGCTCTTAAATTACATGATAAAAACAAGTTTAGGAGCACAAGAGAAAGAAAAAAAATTTGATGATCTCGTGATCTCATCAATTGAGATGGAGCAAATAGCATATTGAAGGATACCTAATGAGTTCTAAGATTAAGTTTTAGTTAAAGATGTTTTTCTTTTTCTTCTTTTTTGCTACAAGCAAATAAAATATTATTTAATTTTATAAAGAGTTGGTTTAAAGAATATTTTTTAAATTAAGATCAAAAAAATTAAGTTCAAAAAATTTTAAATCTAAAATATCCGTTAAATAAAAATAATTTCCTAAAATTGCTTTCTTGCTAAATCCAAAGAAATTTCTTTTATAATAATTTTAACTCAATTTTCACCATCTGTTTCACTTCCTCAATTTTTATAAATTATACTAACAAGATCCAATCATCATAATTTCCTATCTTTTCTACTCAATCAATAAAGATTTTTTCTACACACATAAAATTGACCTCAGTTGATCTTTTCTAAAAAATTGCAATTTCAAAAAATTAAAAAAAATCTCTTCATCATATCTGAGTTAATAATGTGAATAAAAACAGGTGAAAAAAATTTGCTATTTTTATAAGAATAAATAAAGATCTCAATTTCGTGCAGAGAAAATTACTGAATGAGCTAAATAATATATAAAAAAAACTTTCATGCATGTTTCCAGTTGAAAATGTCTTAATTTCATTAAATTGAGTCGATTGAAATGAAGTAACTAAGTAAGTTGCTTTCTCGTTCGTCCAATCTATCCATCAATTTATCCATCCGCCCTTTTTAATGCCTAGGCATAGTTAAATTAATGAACAGACAACAGAAATTTTTAGTTTGTATGCGTGTAGCAGCAGCAGCTAAAGAAAAGAAAAAAAAAAAGCACAAGATTATTATCATTCTTTAAAAGGCAATTTTTCTTAAATTGAAAACTATCGTGTTCGATTACATTCGAGAGAAAGAAAAGAAAAAAGAGATCGAACGCGAAGATATCGAGTGAGTGAGAGGTAAATAATGTCTTAATCTATCAATACTTGTAAACATTTCTTCTTCTCCTTTTTGCCTTCATTTTAAGTTTGAAATCAATCATTTTGTCAGAATAAAGAAGAAATATAATTAGAATCTATGGAAAAAAATTCCATTAGCACTTATTTTGTGATTGATGAATGTTAAGAAAATTAACCAATAAAATTTGCCTTTGTTGACTTTTAAAAATTTACTGATTTTAAAGCAAAAGAGTTGAAATGAAGAAATATTAAAAATTAAGGGATGTTCTCTGGCGCGAAGAAATTTGCCCAATTTTCGCACATTTTACAAATTCTTCGTGCTTTGTGTCAGTAAACATCCCCTTGAAAAGGAAATTTTGGACATTTTTGTGATTTTTTTTTTGGCAATTTTCAGTGAAATTACCGATCTTCAGCAGTGTTGTTATTGTAGACGTCTACGGTCTACAATGCTGTCTACATAGACAAAATCTACGTAAAATCTACGTAGACCGTAGACCGTAGACGTCTACGATAACAACACTGATCTTCAGTAATTATTTGTGAATAATTAAACAAATTGATATAACTGACTGTCTGTTCTGTTTTTTTTTTCTTTTAAATTTAATTTCGAACACTTCTCGGTAAACTTGAACTTTGAAACTTTCTCTATATCGCAAGACACGATGATAATATATTTTGTAGAATTTCTATGTTAATTTTTGTAGTATTTTTTGTGAAGCATAGAAAATAACGAGGGAATGGACACTGGGGCAAAGAAATTTTTTTGCCC
>JACWBX010000988.1:0-19531 GCA_014622435.1 Polypedilum pembai
TTAACTTTGGATTTATCAACTTTAAAAATATGAAAATTCGATTCGTGAATCTCGTATTATTCAAGTGTCACAATGATTTGAATTGATTAAGATTTACAAAAATTCATTCTTTAGAACAGATTCTATTTGTGTAAAATAACGGTTAAATGGAATTTAAAATTTAAAAAAGGCGCGAAAAAAACGCGTCGCCGCGATCTCGCGCCTCACCCGGGACACAGCCAGCCAGCCAGCCAGCCAGCCAGTCAGCCAGCCAGCCAGCCAGCCGAATAGCCAAAGTGAATGTATAAGCTGCATTTTTTTTCCAAAAATGCGCTAAAAAGCTAAGGCAAATTCACAAAATTCAATTTACAAAAATTTTTAAGTGAATAGAATTTCCAGGGAAATTTGTTTTATTTTGATAAACTAACAAATAATAAGCTTATATTGAAAGTTTCGTTGCAAAACACCTTGAAAATCAACAGAAAACCTCAATCATAAATTTCTTCATAAGCTTTCTAGTAGAAGCTAGTATCCTTACATTTTTTCACCGACAGTAGGCAAACTTGAAAAATTACAATTTTTTTTTGATCTGTCATTGTCTTGAAATTTTCCAATCATTTTTCAGTATATTAAATGAACTTTTTCCCTAATTTATGATATTTTTTTAATTCCTATCTTTAAGATTTCTATTTAAATTCAATTTTTTTTATTCTTTTAATCGTTAATGCATGAAAACAAAATTTAAAAGAATATTCCAGCTGAATGTTCTCTTTTTTTGCATTTCGTTTATTACTTTGATCTCAACTGAAGCTCTTAAAAATCTTTCAAAATACAAAACATCAAAGTGAGCATTGTAAGTGTAAAACTTTTTCATTTCAAAAGCTTTGAAATGAAACTGCAATTATATAAAGTGAAAAAATCTTCAAAAGTTTAAGAAAAATGAAATTATTTTCCTTCCTTAAATTTCACTTTGATGAAGCCTTCAAATGAGAGTTATTGTGTAAAATTGCTTTGTTACTGCAATGCACTATCGCAATTACTTTTGCATACAAAGAAATGAATTTTTTTCTTGCTCTTATCTGGAGCATCTAAATTACTTCTTTTGCAACTTTCTTTTCCTCGTTCTTTATTGCATTCATTGGAAATTCAATTTTAAATTTATTTTTATTCTATTACAGTTTTTTTTCTCTTTTTATTTTGGCTTAACGAGATCTTTTTTTTTTGTTTCCCTCATTGCATTTTCATCCTTTTATTAATGTTCATTCAACTTTAAATTTTTTTTCTCTTTCTCTCTTAATTTCCACATCAGAGCTTGAAATCTTCTGAGAAAACTCATTTTAAAAAACTAAAAAAAGAAATTTTTCTTTCTTTCTTAATTTATTTCTTAGTGCAATCAATTTTTAGCGCATTTTTGGTAACAAAAAGGCAGCTTATACATTCACTTTGGCTGGTTGGCTGGCTGGCTCACGGGCGTCCCTCTGAGATCTCGAAAACCATAATAGCTAGCGGCTTCCGGTTTTTTGTGTTTAATTTGTGCTAAAATGTTAGTGCGGCGAAGCATAGTTATATAGCTGTCACTAGTTGCGTTACTCGAGATATTGTGAATTAAAATTTTCATATTGCAAAATTTTAAACAAAAATTTTTTGCGGCTACGCGTTTTTTTCTCGCTCCTTTTTTAATTTCAAATTCCATTCAACCGTTATTTTTACGCAAATGAAATCTGCTTTTAAGAAAGGATTTTTAAATTTAAATCAATTTAAATGATTGTGAAACTTGATTAACACATTGATTTTTCATATTTTAATGTTGATAAATGCAAAAGTAATTTCGATGGAAATTTTTTGTAAATTTGATATGATTAGGTCATTAGAATTTTTATTCAGAGAAGCAATTGGAAACTTGCTTTATTTTGATATACTTACAGCAGTTCTAATTAAGGTGATAATATTAAACAACTAAATTGAAATTTGTCAATTCAAATTTGCTGTGACAATTGTATTTAAGGCTTAAGCTTCTGTTTATGAAAACGAATTTGTTAATTTTGTAATTTGTTAACAAACACTGATCCGTGGCCTCAAAAATGCGCTAAAGTACACCAATCCGTAAATGGGTACTTGGCATCTGGTTTTCCTCTTACATCGTAAATTTTGTTTTCTTGCACATTTGAACATATACTTATGAGAAAAAAATGTTGAAGTAGAAAAACTTCAGGATAAAACGAAGAAGAATAAGAAAAGTTTTGTATTATTTTTGTATTCATGAAGTTTCATCTTTAAGAAGGAGCAAAAAAAAGATGAAATTAAATTTTTGGTTTTTATTTAACAAAATTTTTAAAAATATTAATTTTTTTTAACCGAAAAAATGTTACAACTTTAATTTTCTTTACCAAAGCAAAAAGTTTAATGAATTTTTAGTTTTCTAAGAATATAATTATATTTTCCTTGATTAAATATTTTAAAGGTCGATTTTTAAAGAAAAGTTAGAAGGATATATTTATTTTTTTCTGGCGAACAGTGATTTCAAAATTTTCAAAACTTTTTAAAATTTAAATAATTTAAGAAATGATAAAAAGTGTATATTTTGCATTTTGAAAATTTCAAACCATCAAAATTCGACGAAAAAATGTTTAGTTTGATTGAAATTTTAAAACTTTTACTAAACAAGTAATATTTGAAAATTCTCTTTTTAAAAACGACTCCTTTAAAATCACTATTTTGAAATAAAATAATGCCCGAAGGTCCTTTTTAACTTTTAATTTTTAAGATTTCAATCGAAATTATCATTTTTAATAAACCAAAATTTTAAATGCACAAATGATTGTTAAAACAGAAGATTTCATTAATAATTATTTATCAATTAATCGAAACAAGACAATTTTGAATTATTAAACTAAATATAATCAGTTTTTCTTGAATTTTCTATTGCTTTATAAAAATTTAAAATTTGATCAATTTATCAAAAACTATTTCTTTTGTAATATCAGAATGTAATTTTTAATAATTTCAAAGAAACAAGTTTGCTAAATACTCAAACAGTAATGCAAAAAAAATTTTATTATCTTATGAAAATTTTTCTTTAAAATTTCTTTTCTTTTATCAGTTTAAAGAGCAAACATCATCGATGGTTGTTAGAGGAAAAGCATAAAGCTTCAGAAAGAGTTTTTCTCCATTTCTCAATTTTATTTCTTTCCTTTTCTGCATCTTTTCATCACAAATCACATCTCCATCCAATATCTATCTGAGCTTTTTACTTTGCTTGTTTGCTTAGCTTCGTTTTTCTCGATTCAATTTTACATCATTATCTTTGGATTTACCTTTCATGCATGTAAATCCAAAGCAGAACATAACATATATGCTTGAGATATACAAAGATAGATAGAAAAGGGATAAAAATGTGATATAAAAAAAATAAAAATAGAAACGAAATCACGTTTCATTTTATTCACTGAAAAGAAAAGAAATTATAACGGATGAGGACATTTTGATAGCTTGAATGTTTTAAATTTAGTTTTAGAAAAAGAAAATAAAAATTCAAGTAATGAAAATTTGTTCATTTAAATTCAAAAATATGAACACGTTTTCATGTAATTATTTAAACAATTTTTCTTTTTGAAATTTTAAAATTTTTGACATAATTAAAAATGCTCAATTGAAAATGATTTTACGAATAAAAAAATTTATATTTCATAAAAAATCATTAAATAAACAAACAAAAATTATTTCAAAAAATGATTTTTTATGGTCAATTATGAGAAGTCATTATTTGTTATGCCTTTTGTCCACCATTCCAACACAAGAAGAAAAGAAAAGCAATAAAATAGAGAGAGAAAGATGAGTTAGGGATCAAAATCTAATTTATGATAGCAGAGGATGAGAGAAAAACTTTTTTATGGCATCAACGTGGCAGCGGATAGAAAAAAAAATCACTGCACATTTCCCACTCTAACAATTTACTTAGAGAATCACATTGGGATTTGTGAATTAAGGGATTCGATTTAGAGATTTGCTTTTGGTGTCTCACAAAATCATTCGAGACGAGACAGAGAAAAAAAAACTTTTCTTTTCGATCTAAAGCTTTGTGCTGTACCATATCGAATGATTTTAATGTGCCGAAAAAAATTGGATTTATTACAAATTTAAAGTAAAGTTATCTGAGCTAAAAGGGTTTTCATGTTACTGACAATCGACCATAAAGTTTTTGTTTTTTGGTTTTGAGTTTGATACATAATTTTTGATTGAATCAGGAAAAATTTTTGACGTTTTTAAAAGAGCCCTAAAAAACATAAAACTTTTTAAATTTTTCATAAAATAATTTGTAAAAATAATATGTGTGTCACGTCTATTTGGATAATTAAATGTAAAGAAAAATTTGAAATTTTTAAAAGATTGAAACTGCAATAAATTTACAAAAAATTAATTATAAAATGATTCAAAATTAATAACTATAAAATATTTTAATATCATCAAGTTATGTTCAAATCTGCAATCACAGATTTTGACAGTAATTATGCACATAAAATCTAGCAAATTTATATATAGTCGACGAATATAATCTTGACTATGTAGGAAGTAATTTTTTACTTTATAATAAAAATCCGTTTTAAATCATTTCTAAGTAGATATTAAGAAGAAATTAGAAAAATAAAAATTTTCAAAGATATTAAGAAGAAATTAGAAAAAAATTGATAATTTGGTGAACAATTTTATAAAATATAGCAAATGTGGCGAACTTCCCGCTATCGTGTTTATCATCTGAATCTTTTGAAATCTTAATCTTAGTCATTATAAAATTCAGATTGTATGTAATAATTCTTTTCTTCTAAATTTAGATTTTTTTAATTCTTTTGTTCGAAATAAGTTCACTTTGGACAGATTAAAGAAATTTAAATAAGGATTTTTAAAATATCACTAAATATCATCAAAATGAGTAGTCATTAGAGAATGTTTTTTGTATGAAAAATATAAAATTTTTTTTGATGTTTTTGATAGAGTTCGCACCCTCTGGAAAATTTTTAACTTTTAGTAGAAAACATTGAAGAAAACCCAAATTTTATTTTAATCAGTTCTAAGAAAATTCAGTAAGCAAAATAAAATTTTTTCCGACTCAAACTTTTCTTAGAAATTTATGATAAAAAAAATCTAAAAAATTTTAAAAAAGCAACAAAAAAGAAATTTAAATTATTGAGGCTCATCACTTCATGATTTTTCTCATCCCACAATGCTTTACGGCTCCAAAAAAAGCTAAAAAATTGTTCTTTTATCTCTTCGTGTTTGAATTATCTCAAGCAATTTTTCGTCTCTTCTGTAACGAGCGCAAGGAAGAGAGAGAGAGAGAGAGAGAGAGAAAAAAAGTTGATAAAACTTTTAATGAAGTCATAAATTTACAATTTTTTGTTCTTTCTTGTTGTTGTTGCTTTTTTATTTGAGTTCTTCTTGTCACTTGCTCACTTTCACTTTGTATGCTGTTTTTATATTATGCGTGTGTATCTTGACAATCATGTCATGGTTACTTGAGTTTATCAAGATTTGTCCTTTATCAAATTCACTCTTCTTTCTTATTTCATGGGTTTGTTGCTGCTTGCTAGCATGCTGTTGCTGTTTTAAAGGTTCACATTTTGTATCTTTATCTTAATCAAATGAAAAGAGTGTGGTTAAGACAAGGGCAAATGAGAAATTTTTGTATCTTTAAATTTTCATATCGTTTTTATTTTTCGATATTTTAAATGCCTTAAAGTATCTTTAAAGCTTCAAAAGAGAAAAAACAAATGTAAAAAATTGAATTTAAATTTTTTTTCCTTTCTAAAACTTTAAATTACAAGTTTTTAAAACTTTTTTTTACGTTTTCTATTGTGTTTTTCTAAAATACGTATTTTATTTCTTTTCATTTCAAATTTTTTTTTGCTCAATAAATTTCAATAATTTCCTAATTTATTTTTTATTTATTTTTCCTAATTTTGAATATTTTCTAATTGTTAAAGTAAATAGATTTTTGATGAATTTATCTGATGTAGTCAATGAACTCAATAGATAAAACAATTATTTTGTTCAAAGTATTTTTTTGGTATTTCATAACTTTTTAATTAAATAAAAAATTATAAATGAAGTTTTTCCTTTACTAAAAGCTGTTAATTAAAAAATAATTTCTTAAACCTTATCATTCAACACTTACAACATTAAATTTACAAACAACTTTTTTACAAATCTAAAACTACCTTCATTTGATATTATTATTTTCTATTTTCGACCATTTAATTACTTTTTGTTATTTTTCTACTGATTACTTTCATTATTTATTATTTATAAGATTGTCTGTGTGCATTATTAAATTATTAGTAGAATTTTGATCTCTTACTTCTACAATTATCAATTTATTTTTCCATTCACATTCGACCATAAAATTGTTTTATTTCTTCGAAATTTTTTATACATTGTTTTTGCTACTACATGAAATTCTTTTGCATTTTTGGGTTTAAACCATATCTTTAGCTGTTTTCTATCAAAAGAAATCGATAAAAATCAAAGTTGTGCTAATCACTCCCCACAGAGATGTAAAAGTAAAAACTATTTAGTAGCTTTTGGCGACTTTCTACAGTAGATTTTGGCCACTGTAACCAAAAGTTACTTTTCAAAAATAGCCATTGGTAGATTTTGCCTACTGGTTATAGACCAATAGTTTACCAACTCTCCTTCCTTATACAGTATGTAGAAAGAGAATTCTTTTCTTCTATCTTTACCAAGGTCTGGTAACTCTTAGATTTCATTTTGAATTCTTCATACAAATCAATAAATCAAATATTTTACTAATAATAATCATGAAATTGAGTGAATTAAGATGGAAAAATATTGAGAAAGAATTTTATTTCGAAGGTTGGAAAACTTTAGAAAATTTAATTTTTCTAAAGTTCAAAATACCTACAAAAGCTTAAAACTGATTTGTTATAAAATTACTATTTAATTTGATTGAAATTTTTTAGAAAACAAAAATTTTGTAAAGTTTCTGCAAATAAGCTTTTATTGGTTTTTATTGTTAACAGCAAGGGTTTAGAACTCTTGATAGCGAAAACAAAGTAATCATTCAAACTCAAATATTTTGTATGAAACTAACAAACTTTGTTGTTTTGTTAGATTTTTTGATAGAGCTCTTCCCCCTTGATTAATAGCAAAAGAGTTAAACATAGTCAAGAAAAACATCAGAATTAATGATAACTTTGACTTTTTCCATAAAACTTTAATGACTACTTTTGTTTGAGCTAGTCAAAGCTAGAAACTTTTTAAAAAATAATTACCAAGGAAAATAGGTCATCTAGAAATCAAACCAAATTAAATTTATATAATTTTAATTCAGATATGATTCTTTGGATTGTTTGTTTCTTTAAAGTTTTTCTTTTTCATATTGTTAATTTTAAATTTTTATTTAAAAAATTTCTCGAAAAAATCATGAATTTAAAATTCCTTTGGAGAAAAGATATGAAAAGTTTATAAAATGAATTTAAAAAAGTTTCATAAAGTTTCACATCCTTAAAAAAATTACTTTTTTATTTCCATCATTTCCCCTCATCTCATCTTTATCCTCCTTCTTGAAAAAATTCTTTTTCTCTTTATTTTTATGTCGGTCATTTTTCACATAAATGATTTTCATCATTTTTCTCTTTCTCTTTTACTTTCGCCCACCTTTGTTTTTTTCTCTATCTTTTCTCATATTTGAGAAGGTTCAATTATCTTTTACTCATAGATTTATGTCACACAGGGCGAATGCATGAAAGGCTGCTTTATGTGAGCTATTTTCTATTTTTATGACTAACTGCGTGCAATATTTTCTCGTTTCTCTTTTTTTTCTGCGGTGATTGAAAAAAATGTGTGTGAAAAATTGTTTGCTTGTGGTTTATTGATTATTGATTTTTTTCTATCCATTGTTAAAAATTTTTGCAATGAAAAGATAAATAATAGATTAAAACAATTCTGTTGAGCCAAACAAAGTAGGCATTGGAAAAAGGAATGGAATTTTTATATGAAAATGAATTTTGCATATTTTTGAATGAAAGCGATTCGAAAAAAAGAGCAGCTTCTAAAAACGAAATAAATTAATTGAGCTAATTATTAAGTTTTCTCGTTTTTAAAAAAGTATCATTAATCTAATACAGACATAATTCTACATCATTCATCATCTTAAATCTCGGAATATTTAGCTTTTTTTCGAAATTTTTTAAAAAGAAGTTTAAAAATCACATTTAAAATTGAAGACACATCGTCAAATTTTCGAGTGAAACTATCAAATCTACTTCAAATAATAAATAACTTGTGAACAGTTCTCACTGTTTAGCGGTTTTTCATGGAATTTTTTTAAAAATTAAGAAATAAAAAATTTTTTAAAAGAATTTTTAATCACTTATCATTATTAATATAAGCACAGGAAAACTAATATTTTCATCTCAATTCAGAATTTTTTATTTAAATTAACCATCATCGCATCATCACTTTATAACAAGCATACAAAAAATTTTCAGTTTACTTGCTGCAAACGAGAAAGTTTTTCCTCATAGTAAAAGCAAAAATTTTTCAACTTTTATTTTGTAGATGATCTCAATTTTGTGTTTTCAATGGCTTTTACTGCAGCCTTTAATAATCCTTGCATATTCATCATTGAGCTTCAATTTTTGCATAAATTGATTTTTAATTGAAGTTTTTAATGAAATTTTCAGTTGTTCATTAATTCAGAAACTGAGATGAAGCTTTTCATTAATTTTTCCTCATTCATGCTTTGTATGCAAGCTATTCAATGAAATTCGATATAAAAAATTTCCTTTTCATTCGTTACCCTACCAACGAATTCTTCAAACTCTCATCAACTACATTTTCGTTTTTAAGGCTATGACACTCATTAAAAAAATTTACTAAATTATTTCCATATAAAAATTAACATTTTGGGTTAATTTTCGTTACTTTTTTAAGTGTCCCAGCCTTGGTTGTTTTAAAAAAGAAATTTATGAGAGGCAAAAAAAGTTTGATAAATAATAATTTTTCGAAATCACAAATTGCAATTTTTCAGAAAATTTGAGACAAAGTTTTTCAAATAAAAATGTCAAAATAATTTTGAAATGTTCAAAAAATTTGAAGAAAAAAAAATTTTTGGTTCCATTCCTTGAATTTTTTCATCTCATTCACATTTTCCATCTTTCATTTTCAATCAACTTTCATAGAAAATTATTTTTCAATTATTCTCTTTTTTGCTTCTTTTTCTCGTTTCTTGAACCGTCTTTACAATGCAGAACTACTGCAGTTCTTTATACTTGTGAATTAATACATTACACAATGAGAACGACATGAATGAGAATCATGATGATGAAAATTGAAATGCTAGTTTTTGTGCATTCATTATATGATGTATACTGCTGCAATGTTGAAGGACTTCGAACTTCCTTGACATCATCAATTGAATTTTCACTTTGCGAATCTTCATCGAATTTATTCTGAACACGATGTGCTGGACAAACTGAATCGGGTGGACGGTATGGTTTTGTTATTACTGGTGGTGAACCTGTTATCTGTGAAAAATGAAAACAAAATAAAATTTTAAATTTTTTTAAATTTCTATTATGACTTAAAAATTGATAACTTGAATAGAAAAATTTCCCATTATTCAGCACAAAATTCAATTTTTTTTCCATTTATCTCAAAAACACTCACTCGACTAGCAACGGCAGCACTATTACAATAGCCATCAAATGGCGATGTTTTAATGGTTCTCTCGAATGTGAAAAATTCATTTCGCCAATCATATAGCTCTAAATGCTTCTCCAATGTCCTTCCTGCGTATCGTTCCGGCTTTGAGATAACAGTTTGATTGCTTGTTTTCCTGCATATATAAGCAAAATTTAATAACTCAAATTAAAAATTGAATTTTTAGTAAAGTCAAAAATTTTTTAAAAATTTCAAAATTTAAATTTTTATTAAGAATTCTTAAAAAACTTTTCCAAACTCTGAAATAAAAACAACGAAACAAGCAAAAAAGAAATTGCCTAACGAACCCAAGCTCTTCAATGCCAAGTGCCCTCAGGACATCTGAAATTCTCGATTGTGAATTGCACGCAACGAGCTGCTCTTGCCTAGGATAATACATCACCATAGCCATGCACACCTCTTCATTTGATGATTCACCGCCCAACGTAAATCTCTCACGCTTGAAAGTATTGTATGTGCACTCGACCATTAAATGATCTCCTGGCATTAATTTTCGATAATTCCCCGCACTCAGCAGTCTCGTTTCAATATAATTCGCATTTAAATTCGAATCACTCGCAAGTGGCTCAAGCTCTTCACCATTTCTAACTGCTGTCAGTTTTATCATCGTACCAGCATTATGTGTCTGCATAGTGATACCAAAAATATTCAAACCATCTACTGGAAATGATTTCTGTGTGCAATTTGATGTGCAGTGACCAATAGAAATTACTCGTTTAAAGCCAGGAGCGACAATGTGAAGAAAATTTGGTCGTATGTTAATGGCAATACTGCCAGCATCAAAAAGTCTTGGTTCAGATGTTGTAAAAAGGCGAAAACCAGAATTATCAAAAAATTGAGTTGGCGAGTCTTGATAGTGAATTTCTAGCATAAGTTGCTTAGTTGTAAGTGGATAAGCGACATCATTTGGATAAGTGAAACCAATTGAGCCTCTTGTCCATATTGCGACTGTTGTCAGACATTTTCTATCCATTTTCAGTCTTTCACTGCAATGTTCATTGATTTCAGCTTCACTTGGGCATTCATAAATTCTCATAAAAGTGATGAAATTTGAAGATTCATTTGATGAAAAAAGTGGCTCATAACGAACGATATGTTGATGAGTTTGATTAGTCTTATAACTATGGCACCATTTTAAGAGAGCTGCTGATTCAATCGAAATATTTGGCATGCGAATTTCAATTTGCTGAAATTCATTATGAAGTGAAAATTTCGCTGTTGGACTTCGTTGAAGAAGCAAAAGTGGACGAATTTGTTGTTGTGAAAGTAAAAGATTTGGAAGATTGTCGCTTCGAAATTGACCACGTTTTGGTTTCTCATCGTGGTAGATGTAAATTATGTTCATTGTGTCGTTCTAAAAATAAAATTAAATTTTCTATATTAATAATTTTTAAACAAATTACAAGAGAAACTAAAATAAAATTTAAAACTTCTTGTTTTGCTTATATTACTGTAAGAGGTTTTAGGAATAATACCAATGGTAAAATTTTATTATTTAAAATAGTTTTTGATTTTAAAATAATTTTGTATCTTGTCCAACGCAGTTTCTGATCCTATTGCAACTTTTCATTTATCTCTAATAATATCTAAAGAATTCATTTTAAATTTTTGCTTGTAACAAAGAAATTGTATAGATTATCAAAAGTAAATATTTATTGAGAAATGAAGTGTTGTATAAAACTAAACTCTTTCTTTGATAAAGTTTACACACCTTTATTGAATCAATCAAATGAAACTAAAGAGTATGATGTTGCTTAGAGAGCGAGTTATTATTTGTAACTGTTATTATAGTTTGAATTAGATTATTAGTTCGGTTTTCTCGGATTGACTATAAAAGGCGAGTTCGAACACGATTCTAGTTTTTTCTGTTCTCAACTTTTCGACTAGAAGGAGAATTGTTTTAAAAAAAGTGAAACTCTTTCAAAGTCGAGTATAAACTCTTCCATTAAACTCTTAATAAACTTTTTAAGAAATTTTATATAAAATGTTCTTGTTATTTAATCAAGTTGATATCGATAAAGTCATATTTCAGCTACATTGTGAGTTTTGTCAGACAGAAAAACCATAAATAAAATAGTGTGATATTTACACTACTATTTATTATCATTATTTGAGTAAAAGTTATTAAATTTTAAATTTTATTAGTGACTTGATTTCTGTAAAATACTAAAACTTTTTTTTTCATAATCTTCACTTTTTTGTGAACAACTAAATAAAAATTATTTCAATTTTAAATATTTTTTACTTTCAAAGGATAAATTTTTCAAATTCAAAAATTTAATTACAATTATTGAATGTGTCCTTCTGATTTTATGCTTTTAAAAATTTCAATATTTTTTTCCTTTTGAAATGTAAATATTTGTTTAATTCATAAAAAAGATTCAAAAAAAAATCTTCACAAAATTTTTCTTTTGAATTTTTTCGTTCATTAAATAATATTAAAAAGATTTTTAATTACATCAATTAAAAAAAGTAACGAAGCAATAAAATTTATTTCTTTTCCAACACCCTCACTGCTTCAGTAAATGAACTGTTTCATGAATACGTGAAAGAAAAATAGCTTACCGTAATTGGAACATCTGATTTGTCATCGCACGTGTTTAATTTGCGCCGAAATCGCAAAATTGTGTGAGTTGAATTTTCACTACCCGTAAGCAGTTCGTAATCTTGAGATGTGTCAACAACAGGCTCATGGGTTTGCGTGTGTGTTTTTATATGACAATCCTAGGAAAAATAGGATGTGAAGAAAGGGAAAAATGTTTATTTGTTTAATGATTATAACTAAAAGATTTAGATTGAAAATAAAAATGTTAGCTATTTTTGATCACATTCAAAATTAAAATCACGTGTTTTGTTTTAAAAAATCAAAAGAAATATTAAAAAAAGAAAACGAATTTAAATTATTCAACGAGAACAACTGCTTGAAATTAGAATATTTTCTTCTAATAAATATTTTTAAATTTTTCAAACAAACTTTTCATTACAATCTTCATAACAATCTTTTACCAAACATTTCAAGGAAATGCATTTAGCGAGTCATAAAATTGAGGAAAATAACAGTCTATTCAGACCTTTGACATTTTATAAGAGTTAAAGCAGAATAAATTGTTGATGAAAGAAAATTGTTTTGAGTATGACGCAGATATAACCAAATGCAATTTTTTTCAACGTCTTTTTAAAATTAAAAATGCATAAAATAGTCACAAAATGATTTAAACTTTATGAAAATAATGTTAAAAAATGTTTGGCAAAGAAAAATATTTTATCAAACAAGCTTCTACCAATTTTCCCTTTAAAGACATTGACGATTTTTATGAAAAAATGTATAACATTTGAATATTTTTGTTTTTGGACTTGTAAAATTGCCTTTATAGAGACAAACTTTATGTTACTTAGAAAAATGCAAAACCAATTAAAAACTTAATTGTTTCTTGTAGATTCTCGGAGAAAAATTCATAATTGGCATAAATCTAAATGGTTTGACACTGGCTAGATCTCATAAAGCGAGTTTTATAAGGCAAAAAATATTAACTTTATAACAATGGTAAGATTTTTCTATACAAATTTTTTATGCCTCATCAAACTGTTTTAAATGTCATAAAGTTTTAACATATTTTCTGACATAAAGTCAACCTTCAAGAGATCAAGCTTTTTTTTAATTATCAATATTTTTTTATGTAATGTTATCTTAAATTATTTATTGATTCATTAAATAATGAAAAAGAGAGACAGCCTTTTTAAGTATTTTTTTACCACCAGAAAAGCCAACAATGTTTCATATTTAAATGTGCATAATCTAAAGTTTCACATTTTATTACTTACAACAAAAGTTAAAATTTTCAATATTCAAAAATTTCTTTAATTTCTTCTCGATGAGCTTTAAAAGCTTTATCAAAATTGTTCAATATTTTTAATCTCTTCCTCGAATCAACCCTAATACAAAAACATTCATATTAAATTCCACTCACGAAGAGTCGAACTGATGATGCTCAGCAGTGGCAAGCACAGAAGAAAAAAATTGTCGTCACATCATCGTACATGATTTTTTCATTCTCTAGCCATGAATAAAACAGCCACTTTCTTGTACACACATAAATCATTCATTTCGTGAGGAAGTCACAAGCAGATGTGAAATTTTCGAAAATAAAGTGAGTGGGAAACTTCACAAAAATTTTTGAGGTGAATGTGGGTAGTTTGAGGACGGATTGCAGGAAATGTTTTCTTTTCCTTTGTGGTGGGTTGTTTGTGCAATAAATTAATTCTATGAATGAGTTTGTTTTCCACTTTTATGAGTAATTGCCCATTGAAACTTGACAGTTATTGCAATTTAGAAAGAAAAACTTTTTTATGAGTTGGTAAAAGGATGAAATTGAGAGAAAGAAATTTTTAAATTGTCTTGTTGAAATAAAAGTTTTTCTTTTTAATAAAAATTTTTAAGACAAAATTATTTAAATTTTAAATTTACAGAATTGTCCGAAGTAACTTAAACTTTTTTTTGGATTAATGTGAAAAAAGTATTAGAAAAAGTTTGAAAAATTTAATTTACCCTTTGTGAATAGTTTAAAGATTCTCTTAAATTTTAGTATTTAAAAGAAAAACCTTTTTGAATATTCCATAACACAAAGCAATTATGGAAAAGTTGTTTAAGCCGAGATTTTCCCTATATGAAAACTTTATCTAAAACTTACGTTAAAGAAGGGAATAAGGTGATCAAAATTATCAAATATGAAGTTTAATATTCAAAAAAGACTCATTTCTATTGAGTTTATATCAAGGTAACAATTACCCACAAAAATTTTTCATTTTTCAAGCTCACCTAAAAATTGTCAGAACTAAATAAATTTTATAAAAATTCAGCTCATTTAAGATTTTTTATAAAAGCTTTCTAGTAAAAGCTTGTACCCTAACTTTTTTCAATGCCAGTAGACGAGCCTGAAAAATGAAATTTTTTTTTGATCTGTCCTTACTTTGGAAAATACTGAATCCAGAAGGGCCAAAAAGAAATACTTTTTCATTAATTTTTTCAATTTTAAATTGGTTTCTTGTGATTTACCCTAAAAATTTGTGAAAAATCAACTAAAATTTTTAAAAATTCAAAAACTCGTAAACGAAAAAAACTTTTTCGTTACTATATTTTGGCATAAATTAAAATAAAAATCAATCAATAGATAGATAGCGTAAAAACATTAATTCAGTTATTATTTATATGAAGAATAAGAATAACAAGTTTTCAGAATTTGTTTAAAAGATTTCATCGAGGGGATAGACACTGGGGCAAAAAGGACAAAAGAGCAAAATTTTTGCCCCATTTTCATACAAAAAAAGGACAAAAATAAATTTTTTGCCCATTTTGAAAAAATGTAAACAAAGGGCAAAAGGGCAAATTTTTGCCCTTTTCGATAAAAAAATAATTTTTTTTGCCTCAGTGTCCATTTTCTTGGATTTCATAGTGTTTTAACGGTAGTTTTAAATTCGAATTTAAACACGAAAATGCGCCAATAAAAATTGAACATCCAAACAGTCTGATTGGCTTTCTAGACACTAAATTTAATTAGCAATGATTAAAGTTTTCAAAAATTTTAAATTTAAAATAAAGAATCTGAAATTTTTTTAATTTTTAAATATCAATTAGAAGCAAATTTTCCTTCTCTTTATTTTAAAATCATCCTCAATGATAAAAATTGTTAAAACGAGAGAAGAAAGTACATAAAATTCACTGAATCGTAACAAGCGAAAAAAGAAATCATCCTTTTTCTCTTTTTCTATTTATCGTTCAATTTTATTTTATTTTCCAATCATTAAAGCGAAAAACAAGCAGGAGAAGAGAGAAAAATTTATTGAAGCATGCATACATGGATGTAAAAAGGTGGAAATGAAAAAGTCATTTGAACCATTAATAATGCAATGGCAGCAGTGTGCTGGCTGTAACAGTGTTAAATTGTCAATCAATTAGTGAAACTTACATAGAAAAACATGTGACCGTCATCGATCCATGAGATGAAAATGTCACTGCCATAGATTGTTCCGTCACGCGATAATCCAAAGCCAATATAACCGTGTGCTCGCACTTGCATTTCAAAAACAATGTCTGGCTCCCTCACCGACCATTGCAGTAAATAATTTTCATCCAATTGCAGTCGATTGTCCCAGTTGAGGTCAGCATGAGTGAAGGCAAGTACAATTATTATCGTAATGAGCACTTTTGCTTTCACATACACCGCATTACACAGCGTTAACTTTACTGCACTGAGTATGGTCATTGTGTGCGATTGTACTTCCTTCCGTGCTGCTTTGTTCAATTCCTATGAGCAATGGCTGTTGTTCATGTAGTTTTTAACACATTTTTGTATTTTGCGGTATATTTTTGGTGATTCCTTTGTTAAATTGACTGTAAATAAATTATAAAAGAACAAAAATTTGAATATAAATTTGATCATAAAAATTTGAGCTTAATAAATTCTTTTTAAATGTTTAAAGAATTTTAGAAATTTTTTGATATGAACATTCTTAGCTCTTTTATTTTTTATGTTAACTAAAAATAAATATTAGAAAGCGATTTTAATTTACCCACGACTAAGGAAAATTCAACTAAATTTTAGTCGGTTTAAAATAAAACACTAATTGACAAAATTTTAGTTATTTTTCAGTCAATGTTTTTAACAGGGTAAATTTTTGTTGATTTTTAATTATTAAAATTTAATTGAATATTAGTTAATTGTAAAAAGTAAACAAACTTTGACATAATAAAGTTAACATCAAAAATTTATTGAAATTTACAGAAATTAGCAAATTTTAATTTCACTAAACTTAAATAAAAAAACCTTTATTTTATGTTGGCTTTCAGAGAACTTTCGAAAAACTAATTTAACTATTCAAATGTAATTTTAATAATAAGTTAATATTTTTTTGTACTCGTTTATCATAATTTCATGACAATAAAAATGTTGTTTAAACAAAATGTTCAACATCAAAAATTTTTTTTGGTCTTCACACTTTTTGACGCATTTAACAGTTTAGTTTCATTCAAAGTTGACTAAAGATGCATCAAAATAAAATTCTTGAGTTTTTTCTCTTAATTTGTGGCTTTTGTTTTGGTGTTGCTATTTATTTTAGTTGTTTTACCGTTAGTAAACAAGTCGAAATCCAACAAATAATTATTGAAAAAGAAAATTCAACAAAACTTTTAAAATCTAAATATGAAACAATTTTGGCAGAGAAATTGGAAAAAAAAATTCGAATTTTGTGTTGGGTTTTTACACATCCTGACAATCATAAGAAGAAAGTACCGCATGTGAGAGCCACTTGGGGTCACAAATGCACAAAATTACTCTTCATGAGTACACAAGAAGATCCAACAAATGCTGATGTTGTTGCTTTACCAATTAATAATGGACGAGAACATTTATGGAGAAAAACAAAGTTGGCCATGAAATATGTTTATGAACATCATCGAAATGATGCTGAATGGTTTATGAGAGCTGATGATGATAAGTAGGAATTTCTTTCAAACTTTAAAAACTAAAGGAATTATAAGTTAGTTCATTAAAATTCTTTTAGAGTTCTTAATTAAAAATCATAAGCTTGATTTTGTCAGTTGAGAATTTAAGAATTTTCCTTCTTATATGGAAAAAGACTCTGTTGTCCGCAATTTGTAGGTTTATCCCCCAGTATTTTATCAATCTAGTTTACCTTTATCAAATAGAATTTTTAACAAACTTTTTGTACTAATCTACTAGTCTTCTCTATGTTACTTGGATGATCATTCCAAAATTTTATTTCCTACATAAATTATGACCCAAATAGTCGATTACATGCGAGTGTACATGTAATATTTACATCATTTTATATGCAAAATGATGTATATTCCCAAAATACTAAATTGAAATATCACTGAATTGAGTTTTTTTAAGAAACCACTGATCTATTAAAAAAAGCTGCGCTTCTCAGACCTCGAATATTTTAATATATTTATGTTTTATTTTTTAGTTTCATTCTTATGGAAAATCTTCGCTACACTCTCGCTTCATATCGTCCACAAATGTCACTATATATTGGTCACAGATTTGCTGTAAATATGCAAAATCTCAATGAAGGCTACATGGCTGGAGGTGGTCACATATTTTCAAAAAAAGCACTTGAAAAATTTGTCACAAAAATTGAACCAAGAGCGGAACTTTGTCCAAAAGAAGATGGTGAAGGTGATGACCTACTTGTTGGTGCATGTTTGAAAAAATTTGCAATTTTCATTGATGCTCGTGATGAGAAAAATCAAAAACAAATTTTTCCAGTTGGTGTTGAAGAGCACATGCATAATCGTGATCTAGATATGAATTATTGGTACTGGCGAAATCTTTGGAGAAATGTTACACAAGGTGGTTTAGATTGTTGCTCAGATGTCTATATTGGTGCTCACTATGTTAGTCCAAAAGAAATGTACATGCTTGAATATTTAGTCTATAATGTTCATCCATTTGGAGTTGAAAAAAATCTAACAGAAAAATTACCGCGAAAATTTTCGATGGATGAAATTATAAAAGCATCGGATGCCATCAGTTTTTCACCAAATTTTTTGCCTCATGAAAACATTCACAACTTTGATGCGGATGAAAAGTTTTGATGATAAAAAATAATGAGAAATCAAAAAATGAAATAAAGTCGACAAATGTCAAAAGGAATAAAACAAATGAGAAAAGTTTTATTTTGCGAATGAAAAATTACTTTTTGAGAGGTAGTTGAAAATGAGAGTAAAATGAAGAAGAAAAGAAAATAAATGAAAGTTTTGAAAATGAATAAATTAAGTGACATTCATTTTTCGAGTACATTGAAGAATCAGAAGAAAAGTTTTATTAAATAGAAAAAAAATTTTGAAATTTTTCTCATGAAATAGAGTTTTACACTGCCTTGGTGGGTCAGTGATAAGACGTTGATTTAGCAATCTGATGGTCCTGGGTTCGAATCCCGAGGTGGAAGCCTTGAGGATTCTGAACTTTCAGGTATTTTTCACGCTCAGAACTTATTGCTATCAGATCGCAGTATAAAAGATAAGGTCCACATATGAATATTATTACAAAGTCAAGCTCATCCCCTGTCTTCATTAATCGTACCATCGGAATAATGACTGACACGTTGTGTGACCAAATACGCTTCAAATCGGAGCAGTCACATATAAAATCTACGCTTCACAGCAAAGCAACAAGAAATCATAATCATCAACCAAAAATAATCAAAGTTAAAGATTATAATTTCAGTTTATCATAAACTCTTACTAAGCTCAAGTTCTATTAGCTTTTTTCACACAGACAAAATGCTTTTGCGTTTAAAATTAATATGTGTTTGCTGAACACGTCCTCAAGCGCGCATTTTTTGTGATTTTATTAAAAAATAAATGACGGTTTAAAATTCTATCCATCCCACAGGATTAATACAATAATTAAAATTTTTAATTTCAAAATATATACCTTCAATAAGTTCTTTTTAAGAAATCATAAAGAAATTTGAATAATTAAAAAATAATTATGTAAAGATGTCGATTCTTAAAATTTTTACAATATTTTGTGATTAATCGCTAATCAAAAACTTTTTCTGCCAAAACTTTGTTTATTAAGAATATTTTAGTAATTCACAAAAAAATCGTAATCAAACAAGATTAAAGTGTCATCAAAATACGACAGAAGAGATAAATGAATAAAAATAATGACAAAAGAATTTATATTGAGTTTCTTCTGCCTCTTCTTTTTACTTTATTTTGTGTTTGCGTTCAACAATCATTTGATATAATAAAAAAGTAAGTCAAGTGATGAATTGCATGAAATTG
>JACWBX010000988.1:19551-30805 GCA_014622435.1 Polypedilum pembai
TTTATCATAAACTCTTACTAAGCTCAAGTTCTTTTAGCTTTTTTCACACAGATAAAATGCTTTTGCGTTTAAAATTAATATGTGTTTGCTGAACACGTCCTCGTAATCGTAAGAATAATAAATCGTAAGAAAATTTGAAAAATTAAAAAATAATCGATTAATCAGCGATTCCTTAAATTTTTACGATATTTTGTGATTAATCGCTAATCAAAAACTTTTTCTGCCAAAACTTTGTTTATTAAGAATATTTTAGTAATTCACAAAAAAATCGTAATCAAACAAGATTAAAGTGTCATCAAAATACGACAGAAGAGATAAATGAATAAAAATAATGACAAATGAATTTATATTGAGTTTCTTCTGCCTCTTCTTTTTACTTTATTTTGTGTTTGCGTTCAACAATCATTTGATATAATAAAAAAGTAAGTCAAGTGATGAATTGCATGAAATTGTCCTTCTTATTTATAAGAAAATTTTTTTAAATTGAGTTTGTCAACAACAAAAATATTTTATTTGAGATATTGTGCGAAAAGAAATTAAATGAAATTAAACGTGAATGAAAATGAAAAATTATATTTGCGTGTCAAATGAAGAATTGAATGAAACTGAGATTTAGATAAAAATTTGCTAGCATGAATAGAAAAGAAATTAATTTTAATTTCATTGTGACAAGTTGAAAAATGGACAAAAATAAAAAAAAATAATGAAAGTTTCTAATTTAATTAATTTCATATGAATCACGATTTAATGGTCACTGAGGTCAAAAAATGCTAAATCTTTTTCTCTTTTCATATAACTTTTTTGCTTTAGTGTTTATTTTCTTTTAAATTTATGTTTCATATTTTTAGGAAAATTTTCTAAATACATTTAATTTTATATTCTAAACAAAATTCCAACTTTATCACAAAATGACTTAAAAGACTAAAAAGTTTTTCGGAAGAATCAAAATTATTGAGTTATTTAATAGAGGAAAAAACTATCTAAAAATTTAACATAATAGAACAGAAAGGTTGTAATAGTTTTATACATAATTTCTGAGTTTCAATATTTGCTCTATTATCGCTGTCATGAGTTCTTTTGTTATAATATTTTTAATACAAAAGCGTTATTTTTCAATGACTGCTTTTTTACCTATCAAAAGTTTTGACCTTTTCAACCTTTTATGAGCTGTCATAGACTTCTTAAAAAATAATTTCAATCTATTTTTACAGAATAATTTAATTTTTCAGTAAAATTATTTTCTTTAATGAAAATAATCAGAACTGTTTGAATTAACAAAGCTAGCAATATTTTACACTTTGTTTTTACTTAAAATAAAAATTTTATATTTAAATTTCAAAACTTTTCATCATCATCAAAGAAATGTTCAATTTTGTAATTTTTATAATAAGGTGAGAAACTTCTTGCATCAGATTTATTTAAAATTTCATTTAATGCTAATTTCTTCGGTAATTTTTCTGTCAAACTTTTCTCAATACCAAATGGATGAGCATTATAAATTAAGAGTTTAAGCAAGTTCATGTTTTCAGGAGTAACATAATGTTCACCAATAAAAAGATCTGAACAGCAGTCTAAGCTTCCTTGTGAAACATTTGTCCACAATGTTTTCCAATACCAATAATTTAAATCTTGTTTTGATTTTTCCATATGTATTTCAACACCATGTGGAAAAATTTGTTTTTGATTTTTACTGTCAATTGCATCAACGAAAATTGCTTGCTTTTTAAGACAAATTCCAACATAAACATCATCAAATGTGCTTTCTTGAAATGGACAAATTTCTTTATCAGGTAAAATTTTTGTAACAAATTTCTCGAGTGCTTTTTTTGAAAAGATATGTCCACCACCAGCCATGTAGCCTTCATAAACTTTTCTTCCTTTTACTATAAATCTATTGCCAATATAAAATGCTGTTTGATGACGATATTGATAAAGAAAGTAGCGAAGATTTTCCATAAGAATGAAACTAAAAAATAAAAAAGTTTGTAAATTTTAATTTGAAGAATAAAATTTGCAAATATTGTTAACTAAAAATTCAAAACTTTGCAAAAATGATTAAATATTTGAAATGGTTATAAAGAAACCAGTCAATTTATCATTGAGTCAAAAAATTTTTTTACTTCTCTTACTTCAAACAATAAACAAACAAAGTGCGGACAACAGAGTCTTTTTCCATATAAGACGGGAAATTCTAAAATTCTCGACTGGCAAGACCAAGCTTATGATTTTTAATTAAGAAATTTTGATTAAAAACTCTAAAAGAATTTTAAGAAACTTTTTGTTCTATATAGTTTGAATGAAATTCTTACTTATCATCATCAGCTCTCATAAACCATTCAGCATCATTTCGATGATGTTCATAAACATATTTCATGGCCAACTTTGTTTTTCCCCATAAATGTTCTCGTCCATTATTAATTGGTAAAGCAACAACGTCAGCATTTGTTGGATCTTCTTGTGTACTCATGAAGAGTAATTTAGTGCATTTGTGTCCCCAAGTGGCTCTCACATGCGGTACTTTCTTCTTATGATTGTCAGGATATGTAAAAACCCAACATAAAACTCGAATTTCTTTTTCTAAAAAATCTGTTAATTTTGTTTCATATTTTACTGCTGTATTATGAGAATTTCGTTGAAAAAATGGAAATTTAGAATAAATCAAAAAACCAACACAAAAACCACAAATGAAGCAAAAAATTTCAAAAATTTTATATAGCTTGAACCTCATTTGTCAAAAAATATAACAAAACTAAGAAACTTTTACGAGCTACTAAAGTGTTAGTTATAAAATTTTAATAACATTTGTGTAAATATTTATTTCTACTAAAATTTTTTTTTTTCAATAAACAAAGTATTAAAAGTTTTCTTTACAATTATAAATTGATGACAATTTTCAAAAAAATGTTTTGATTGATTTTCAACTGTGAAGGGATTCAGCTATTAATAGCAACAACAGAATACCCAGTGAGAAATTTAGTCCGGCGACCGGAAATTTTCATATAGAAAAATTAATATTTCCGAAATTTTCGATTTTTTTTAATGTTCAGACTCCGGTCACCGTCCTTCGCCTAGTCCGGTCATCGGACTCCGGCTGAAAAAATATTTCTCACTGGTTAGCTATTGAAATTCAAAAAAAAAAAATTTTTAATTTGTCAGATTTTTGATAGAGCTGTTTACCCTTGCTTTCTATATAAATTTTCAATTTATACAGTTCTTTTTAAAAAATTTTTTTGTCTTTATTTCCACCAGTTGAAAACCTTTTGACTTCATGAATAAATAAATTTAGAAACAAAATAATAATTTTTCCTTAAAAGTGGTTTTCTGCATTGAAACTTTTATTACTGCAACTTTCCTTTCATTGGCAAACAGCAAACTTTTTTATTTTACAAGAAATGAAAACTTTACAAAAGTTCAAAACAACTGAGGTAAACAAGCAACAAAGAAAAACCCTCAAACTAAACCAGACAGTGAAATAGAAGAAAAAACTTGCCAGTCAACATTAAAATCAACTTAAAATTACGTGAAAAAAACATAGAACTAGGTCAAGTAGCAACATGAGAATAAGAAAAAAAAAAAATTTTTCATGAATAAATAAAAGAAAAAAATTTCAATCGAGACTGGTCAGAGCAAGTAAAATGGTTCAGCAACCTTCCGCAATAAAAAATATGCTGCAGCTCTTACAAAAAAGAATGAATCTTGAAAGATTTACGTTTGAGGATTATTGTGAGATTTTTTTTTTCTGTTGGCACTGCTGCTTTGCATACAAAATGAATTTTTTTTCTTACTTATGAAAGCCACAACAGGTGGAGGAAGGAAAGAAAAATTTTCTTTCTTGAAGTTTATGTTTTTATTATCGTCATAATTTTACACTCTCAGAGCGTTGCTATGTGTATTTTTTGAGAGCATTATGAAATTCTTGAACTTGTATCATGTAAGAAAATGTTGCTCTAAAAAATCATGCATTGATGGTTATAATGATAGAGAAAATTATAATTTTTTTTTTTATTAAAAATTCATGTTAGCAGCGAGCTATAGGGAAATTTTTATATAAATTCAGAAAAAATTTAATTTATAAACTAAAAAATGTAAAAATTTTACGAAATCTTTTAAATATCTTTTATTAAAATTTTCAAAGCTGGTTTTTTAATAATTTCAAGCTTTGGAATTAGTTGTAATCAAACTATTGTATCTTCAGCATACCTGAACAAAATTTCTCCATGTATTTTTGTTTATTTCTAAAATAAAGTCTTCCAGTAATACTTAAAAAACAAATTTTTATTTAAAAGTTGTGAAATCTTCTACTGTAGAAGGAAAACGCAGTTTTTTACTATTTATGGATTTTTCTCATAGTTCATCAAGACTATTAATATGATATGCAATTTGGACACAACACTTATAGATAAGTGAAATTTTTAAAAAGAAATTTACTTTTGTAAATTTAATCACCTAAGTTTTCCTTGTTCATTAAAATTTTTTAGCGCATTTTTGGTAACAACAATGCAGCTTATACATTCACTTTGTTCGGCTGGCTGGCTGGCTGGCTGTTCGGCTGAGTGAGGCGCGAGATCTCGAAAACTATGATAGCTAAGGACTTGCGGTTTTTTGCTTTTGATTTATACTATCGAGTTATTGGCTTATCACTTTATTAGAAAGCTGTCACTGATTGCATTATTCGAGAAATTGCGAAACAAAATTTCCATATTGAAAATTTGTAAACAAAAATTTTTTTGCGTCAACAAAAATTTTTTGCGATACGCGTTTTTTCGCGCCAATTTCAAATTTAAGTGAACCGTTATTTTTACGCAAAAAGAATATGCTTTTAAAGAACGAATTTAAAAATCTAAATCAATTTAAATCATTGTGACACTTAAATAATACGATTTTCATGCATCAAATTTTCATGTTTTCAATATTGATAAATCCAAAGTTAATTGCGATGTTAATTTTTTTGTAAATCTGATATGATTAGGTCATTAGAATTTTTATTCAGAGAAGCATTTGGAAACTTGCTTTGATTTGATATAGCTACAGCAGTTCTTAAAATTCAATAAAATTAAACAACTAAATTGAAATTTGTCAATTCAAATTTGCTGTGACAATTGTATTTAAGGCTTAAACTTCTGTTTATGAAAAATTATGGCCTCAAAAATGCGCTAAAGTACACCAATCCGTAAATGGGTACTTGGCATCTGGTTTTTCGAAATTATCTAAATTAAAAACTTAAAAAAGAGTTGAAAAGCTGCTAAATGTCTGCTGCAGCTAAAGTAGCCAAATTGCAACCAAGCAGCGCAGCCAATAGCTGATTTTCAACTCTGGCTTAAAAAACACTTTGATTTTTTGTTTCATTCATTTTTTTGGAGAACTTAAATTAAGCACATACTTATTGTCAGATAAATTTATAACCGACATTATTTAAATTTATCTGTAAAAAGAGAGAAAAGAGAGAAAAGTGGAATTGCTCTCAGAAAGTATGTGAGAGAGCAATTGACTAAAAAATCTCTTTCGCTTGTGAATCGTTGAAGAGCAAACACCGCTTGTCAGAAGAAATTTATTTTATACCGAACTATGAATTTATTTATGAATTTTATATGAAATTATAATTATTTGATTTATTTATATAGTTTGAAACGTACGAACTATTTAAACACAATAAAGTGTACTCAATAAATGAGTATAGTTTGTTATTGAAGTCTCCATCTTGAATTTATTTCTTATACACACTAGTGAAGCTGGGGCTCAATTGGTTTCATCAAAGGTAAAAATATAAATGACATTAAACTTCTGCAAAAAGCGGACACTTATATTCTATTTAATTTTATTCAGTGTTGTTATCATAAACGTCTAGTACTGTAAAAACAAAAATTTAGCGTAGATATGTATATACATACATATAGACAAACGTCGACGTTTACGATAACAAAATTGATTCAACTATTATCGAATACAGTTTAGAGAAAGAAATTCACTTCTTTGATTCTACTATAGAAATCAAATTGCACTTAAAGAGTTCTAAGAAAAACTTAACTGATTTTAAAAACTATTTTACGAAATTTTCTCATCATAATTAAATTTTATGAGTCATTTTTTCTTCAACTTTTTTTGATTAGTCTATTCAGTAGATGAAAAATCAACATGAGATTAGACAGTTAAAGACGAGATAAAATGTGAGTGGAAAAGCACAGACAAACGTCAGACTAACAATTTAATTTCATTAAATTCTTGCAAAGCATTGTCCGTTGAGATGATTCGAGTGGAAATTCAATTTGGATTAAAATAAATTGTTTGTAAAATCAAACTGAAATTGAACTTTTTTCTTTTTTGTTGGTTTCTTTATAAATTAAAATAATCAATTAGGAAAGTTTAAAGAGAAAATAATTGGTGATAGTGAAAATCAAGAAATAATTAAAAATCAAAAAATATTTTTTATTGTTAGTTAAAACTTTTTGTCAGCACTTTTGGCACTTGCAGTATGTGCTAATGATAAGTTTTTTACGAGGCGATAGACTTTGGAGCAAAATTTTGCCCTTTTCGTGAATAAACAGCCAAAAAGTGCAAAAGTAGTTTTTATGCCTCAGTAACTATTCCCTTGGTTTTATATACAAAAAAATTTCTTTCTTAATTTTCAAAACTAGAATCTTTTTTTTTTAAATTAAAATTTTGAGGCAACTCAAAAACATTAATTTTGTAAAGAAAATTCAAGTTAAATAATTATCCAAAAAACTGTAATTGAAATTTCCACAGAGAAAAAAATTATTTTCCTCATCATCTAATTGATGATGTGACAAATTTTTCCAATTCATATGTGTGTGTTCTAAATGTGCATACCAAGCAGACCAAAAAACATTTTCATTTCATTTCACGAGGTTTCATTCAGAGCTAATTAAGAGAGTCATTAATTAATTAATTTTACTTTCGTTTTCTTCTTTCTCTTTAATTTTGCTTGCTCGTTAACTCTAAATGATGACAGAGGAGAGAAAATAAATTTATTTATATTGAAACTTAAATTAAATAAAAAATTTTCTTTTTTAAATAAATTTTTTTATTGATTTGAAATGAAATTTGATTCATTATTTTATTTTAAAAAATTATTTAATATCATAAAATTTAAAAAAAAAAGCATGACAATAAAAATAAAGAAACTCGAGTAAACATAAAAATTAAGTTATAAAAAGTTTTGACAGCAATTCAAGAAAAAAAAGAAAAATTTTTTTCATCCACCTCCACATATCACACATTTTTTCTTCTCATACACAAGTTTTTATATATATTTGCATTCCAACAACGACGCATTGCTGAATGTGAAAAAATTTCATCATTTTTTTGTCGCTCTCCATAATCTCATACCACACGCACTCAACTCATTTGTCTCCGCTCAACTTGGGCTGCTTATAGCTATTAATTTACTCATGTTATGACACATAATGTAATTATACAGCTCGCATGAATACAAAAACTCTCTCCTGACATCACAGTGTTTTTTGTAAAGCAGAAAATTCCGCGTTGGAGTGTCATAAATATTAATCAGTGATAATTTTATTTTTCCTTTTGCTTCTTTTTTAAGTAAATCTTTTAATTCATTTTATCAAATTGGACAATAAGAGTAAAATTATTTTTTAATTTCATCAATTGTTTATTTTATGAATAATTAATTGTTAATTTAAAGCTTTTAAACTGATAAAAGAGAAAAATTTAATTTCAGTTTGATTTTACAAACAATTTATTTTAATCCAAATTGAATTTCCACTCGGATCATCTCAACGGTCAATGCTTTGTAAGAATTTAATAAAATTAAATTGTTTGTCTGACGTTTGTCTGTGCTTTTCCACTCACATTTTATCTCGTCTTTTACTGTCTAGTCTCATGTTGATTTTATTTATTCACTGACTAGACTATCAAAAATAGTTGAAGAAAAAATGACTCATAAAATTTAATGCTTGAAAATATTTTAAAATAAAAATTTTCATCTTACCTCAATTCAATCTTTACAAAATCCTTTTTTCTTGTCAATATTTTTATTTCAAATCCATTTACCAATTTTTCTTCTTCTTATCACCTCGTTCACATCTTTACAATGAATAAGTTTTTCACACTTCACTCAACACAAATTTCCTCAAAAAAATCCTTTTTATTTCAATCTTTCGGTAATAACAATAAAAGTAAATATAAAGAATTGCAACAACAACAAACAATGGTAGCAGTGATAAGAAAAAATGTCACAGTACTTGAAGAAAATTTTTTATTTTAGGGTGAATAATTTTGAAGTTGTTTGAGGCAATCTTTTGTTAAGAAAACTTTTCTCTTTTTTTATCTCTTTTTTTTTTTGGTAATCAATGAAATTCAATCAGATTTATTTGCTTTTCGTCACTTTTTCTTTTTTGCATTGATTTAATTCTCACTTTAACTCAATGTCCTTTTTTCAAGTTTATCCTTTTCCACTTCTTTTTTTTTCAAAGGATCAGCATAGTTAAAAGGATAAGAATAAATTTTTCTTTTCTTTTGAGTATAAGTTTAAGCTTTTTTTACTTTTTCTTCAAAAAAAGATTTCTCATCACTTTTTTCCTTTTATTACACCTTTTTCACTTTTTTTTGTTCTTCAAATTTATCGAAAATTTTATTCAGATTTTTTGTTCTAAAATACTTTTTTATTGATCAATTTTTGAAATTTTTCTGCAAATTTTAAATTCACAAGGAAACAATTCATTGATAGCGAAAAACAGAGTAGTCATTGAAAATCAAAAATTTTGTATTAAACCAGAGACCGAAACCGTTTTGCTTTTTAGTCGCGACTAACTAAAATTCAACTAATTTTTAGTCGATAAAAGATAAAACACCAATCAACTAAAATTTAGTTGAAATTTAATCAAAGATTTTAGTCGACTAAAATTAAATTTTAACCGGCTAAAATCTACTAAAAAACATCTAAAATTAAGTCTATTAGTGTTTTATTTTTAATCGACTAAAAATTAGTTGAATTTTAGTTAGTCGAAAAACGATTTCGGACTCTGATATAAATCTATTGAAAATTTTTGGTTTATTTGCTAGATTATTTAATAAAGTTGTTTACAACTTGAAATAGCTATGGAATTAACGAAAATTTTGTTAGTTTCGTACAAAAGTTCTGAAGTTCAATGTCTAGTTATGAGTTGTTTCTTCTCGTAAAAATAATATTTAAATTTGAGAAAAATTTTGAAAATTTATAAAACGTGTAAAGTTAAAGAAGATAATAAATAAATCAAATAAATTAAAAAAACAATCAAAGTTTCTTAAAAATATTTTTCACTAAAATGGTTTAATTTTATTAAAATAAAATTAAATTTAAAGAATATTTTTCCTAGAAGAGTTTATTATTTGCATAATCTTCTTAACATTCTTCTTTCTTTCCGTTAAAATTTTTGCTCATTGATATCATTTAACATCAAAATTTTTTGCCTCTTACACATATTTCACTCACAATTTAAATCAATTCATTTCAATTAATTCAATAAGCGTAGAACTCATTGTGTAGATTCGCAAAGTGGTTTTATTGAAAGCTTTTCATTTTTGTGTTTTGTTTATGATATGATAAGTGTTTTACAAATACTTTTCTTCTTTTGTTTTTATTGTTATGATGGAATAAAAATTAATTATGATTGATATGATTGAATAAAAGATAAAATTAAAAGTTTTTTTATTTATTTATTTCACTTTTAATTAAATCAAAATTCTTTGATTTTTCAAACTTACAATCTCGAATTTTAGTTAAATTTTTTTCACAATTTTTAAAATCAACAATTTGACACACTAAAATTTTGTTTGGTTTCTCTTTTTGCAAAAAAATCACGTCTAATCGTCTTAGTGATTCACGCAAAACTAAGAGAGAAATTTCACAAAAATTCTACTCTCAAAAAATTATTATTCTCAGTGTTTTTCTTCTCTCACAATGTTTTCCTGCAACATTGAAAAAAAATGTTTTTGAGACCGGCTTTTTCATTTTCTCTCTGTTTTGAAACATTTTGTGATTATTTTCTTAAAGTCATGATAAAAATGAGAGAAAAAAATTTTGTTAGTAAACAAATCATCTGATTGAAAAGATGAAATATTTAATGTTTATATGGAAATACTAATATATTTTTTAAGGCGTGAAATATCTTTTTTTTTCTTTAAGATTGTTTTTTGAATTTCTTTTGTTATCTTTTGTTTTCTAATTGATTTTTTTTTATAGAAAACAAAGAGCTCTCACACGAAATTTTTGTAATGATTTTTATAGTTTAAAATTTTCTGAGAATTTAAAATTCAATAAACTTCTTTTCAGTATACAAAAGTTAGCAAATAACAAACTTTATTTGAATTTCTCTCAAATTAAAATTATTTTATGCAAATAGTTTTAATGTAAACCATTTGAGATTTGCCTAATTTTTGGCAGTTGATAATTCGGCCGAAAGACGCTTTAGAAATGAATTAAAAAAATTCTTGAATTAGAACGACTTTTCACTCATATCTAATAAATAATTCATTTTATCAAGGGAGTGCGAAATCTATCGAAAATTGCAAAATATTTTTTTGATATTTTTCATATAAAAAAAATATTTTTCTATGACTATTCTGTTCTAGTTCCTTGATTTTTATTGAAAATTTGAATGAAATAAATTTCTTAGAAATAACTTTGCGAACAAAATGATCGAGAACTCAAGGACATTGACTGGTGAAAGGTTAAATAACTTCAAGTTTAAATTAAAGAATACTTTTTCAAGAGATTTTCTTTTTGTAACAAAACTATATTTTAGTTTATATCTTTTTCAACAATATAAGTGAAATATATATTGTTCAAGCTCGTCAATTCTTTTCAATTTTTAGTAAAAGTACTTTTTTTCATAATAAAGAATCATTCCATAATTTTCTGCTTGTGTTAGAAGGAAACTCACAAATCATAAAAGTAAATATAAAAAGAAAAAAATTGTCATTATAAAGAATTATTATTTTTTTTTTTTTCATTTTAAAACCATTACAATCCGTTAAAGGATTTCATGCTCTTTTTTAGCGCATTTTTGTATAGAAAATGCAGCTTATAAGTTCACTTTGGCTGGCTGTTCGGCTGGCTGTTCGGCTGGCTGCTTTGAGATCTCGAAAACTACAATAGCTAGAGACATCCGGTTTTTTGCTTTTGATTTGTGCTATCGAGTTATTGTGACGAAACATAATTAATAAGCTGTCACTGATTGCACAACTCCAGAAATTGCGAAATAAAATTTCCATGTTGAAAAATGTAAACAAAAAT
>JACWBX010000989.1:0-11405 GCA_014622435.1 Polypedilum pembai
TACACAATAGTACAATTCATTTAAAAGAAACCGCGAGTCTCTAGCTATTATAGTTTTCGAGATCTCAGTCGCCCAGCCGAACAGCCAAACTGAATATAATAGCGGATTTTTTTCCAAAAATTCGCTAAAAATTTGATTCTTATTCTTTAATTGAATATTAGTTTTTTTTTTCAAGTAAAAGAAGATGTTTTGTTTGTGAAATAAGCTTCATTTTAAAATATTTCGCTTTAAATCTTTAATAAATTAAATTTTTTCACAAAAAGTATTTTCAAAAACGCTTTTCTTCGAAGCTGTCACCCCCTCGTAAATACTGAAAAGGGGTAAAAGATTAAAATTTCAAATCTTAACGTCCAAGATTCTCGATTGATAATACCAAAAATTTTTCATGTCTATTATTTTTCTCTTTATTATGTATAAAAAAATTGTTTTCAGAAAGGAGAAATTGTGTCATCATCATATCACTTTGTTACAACGAGAAAATAAAACTCATTTGACATTAATTGAAAGGAACATCTTCGAGGCAGAAAGAAAAGATGGTGAAAGTATAAAAGGGAAAAGGGAAGGAAAAAAATATGTTATAAAAAAAGATAGGGAATAAATTTAGAATCGCTTTGCACCATCTTTCCGTTGTCATAATTATATCTCGCGGCTTTATTGATTTTCCCTGGGTCTTATCGTCATCATGAGATTGAAGAAAAAAAATGATAATAATAAAATGTCTCCGCTCATAATACTCATTGCCGTTGTAAAGTAATAATAGCAGAAGCCACACTCGTCTCATTTTTCGCCATTAAATCGTTATCCTTTTCGCTGCCATCATCATCATTATCAACGATAGAGCTGTTGTTAAATTTGTCTACACAGCGATTTGGTATTTCTCGATGATGAAAATCTCCATTCAACTTAATCAGCGATGATGATGATAAGATTGATTCCGCATAGAAATCTTCCGATTGTGATAAATTCGTTGAGCATAATGATGCGATGCAATTTGATTCTGGCAACAATAGTGAATGTGTATGCGTCAAAACACTTTTCAACTCTCTTATATTTCTGTCAACAACCGACTTAATTTGACCTAGTTCACATTCCACTTGCTTCGCTTTTAGTTTACGATTTTGTGAGAGATGCTGAAATGCGAATAATTATGCGTAATGAATGTTGATTGAAAATTGATAGATGTGGAAATCGTGATAGAAAAATCAATTATGAATTAATTTCGGACAAAGTCTTTGCATGGCAAAAAAAATATCTTAGTCATCAAGAAAAAATCATACGATACTGCAATCATTAATCAAACTGAATCTTATTGCGTGACCAAATTTACATTATACATATTTCTTTCCTTCATTCTCCCTAATCGACTTTACTATTAAACGAGAAATCTTAACTTACATTCTCGACATGCATTTGCAGGCAATTTTTTGCCGTTTCCGTGCACTTTCTTTTCACTTCGTCGATTTTTCTCTGAGTTTGTGCTAGTTTTTCATTGAAATTGTCAATAAGATTGTGGTTTTTCGTTTCTCTGCCAAGAAAAAAAACACTTAAAAATATTTTTTTTGAAGTTTTTCCTAGATTGCAAACTTGCATAGTTTGTAAGTAAATGCTCATATTTTTCCATTGACTTACTCAATCGTTCGCAGAAGAAATTTCATTTCACCTTTGATTTCCTCCATTTTCAAATCAATATGATTCGACATCATAGTGTTTTTGTCGTCAATTCCAGTGCGAAGTGTCTGCTGCAAGAACGAAAAAGAACGATAGAATGAAATTGGAAGTGAATTGAATAGATGATAAAAGCACCTGAAGCGAATTGATATCCTCACTCAATTTTGTAATTTTCTTATCACTTTTCTTCAGTTCATCCGTGAAAATTTCTTCCATTCGTCTGTAAAATAAAGTTTTTTTGTTAGTAAAATAACTTTAGATAGCAGCAGAATAGAATTTATTTTTTTTACCTCAAATTCGTATCCAACTCTGATTGCTTTGTCGACTGTTTAACTTCAAAATCAACCATTTTTTCAATAGACATTCCATCGACAAATGTCTGAGTGGATACTGATGTACTAACAGATTTCTTTTGTTGCGATAGTTGAATCAATGACTAAAAAGAAAATTTCATAAATAATAAAATTTAACAGAGAAGAATATTAATTCTAACCGCTCGATTCAATTTACGCTCTAGTTTGGCTTTTTTTATTGTTTTATTAATCTCATTAAAAGCTTTCATTATCACTTCATCGTCTGCAATGGATATGACTACAGTGAATAGAAAATAAAAGACAATAACCAGAACCTCACCTTCCGAAACGTAATCCTTTAATTTAGTTCTGAGCTCAAAAATGAGAAACTCTAGAAACTTAATTGGACTCAACGGCGATGACATGATACTTCCGTTATAATTGATTCTAGTCATCACACTCTCTGGCACTGACATGCATGTACTATGTGAAGTTAATGTGCTTTCTGTTCGTAAAATGCTGCCAGCATACAATGTGTCATGTTCGTCCGCATGGGGATGATTTTGCACAATCTAAATCGTCCCGAGTGTCAAGTTTCGAGAAGAAGGGAGAAGATATTCAAGGAAGAACAAACAAACACACAAAAAAAGTTACGATATCACGCGAGAAATGTCTGCAATTTATTGAACAAAGCGCTCACCATGGATTTTTTGTTGGTCATTTTGTCGCCAGCAGTGAAATCGTTACGGCTGTTTAGAATCGTGCTTTTGTCATCGGTTAGGACTTTTTTTAATGACTTTGCGGGGCATTTTCGAATATTCTCGTTGTGGTCAAGTTTCTTCATCACGTCATTATTCGGTCGTTGATCCTTCTGGGCTTTTGACTTTCCTTTGAGTATTCGCAATTCATTCTTTAAGTTTTTCATCGTTAAAGCATGTTCCCGCATTTGTTTTTCGATTTTTCGTTCCAAAACTTCTGTTCGCGATAATGTTGCCATCACTTTCGATTGTTGCCAAAATGCTAATGAGAAAAATGCTTGCTGTGACTTTCTCAATTTTTTGTAAATAAACAATTTTTCAATTTCAAAAAAATTGCAACAATTGCTCAATGCTATCGTACCATAAGCACTGCTAAAATATTCATAAAAATCAATAACAATTCATAAAAATAAAAAAGTTTTGCATTTACACACAGAAACAAAATGTTTCTTCACACGTTTTAGTTTGTTGAGTATTTTAATAAAATTTTAGTATCTGTGTTGTACGAGTAAGCTGTAAACAATTATATTTGATTCTCTCAATAAGTTAATTATTTTTACAGTCGATGAAGCTTCGAGAAATTATTTTAGCGCTTATTATTAAAGGTTGTCAAAGTTGTTAATTGAATTATGGTGAAAATTCATCAATATCTAATTGATGAAAGTATTTAAAGTGCTTTGTTGTGTTCAAAAACCCAAGGTAACGAACGAGAGCGAAAAAGAAAACCAGTTTAATAGAAAGCTTGTATTTCATTCGTGTATAAACTCCGCTCGACATCGCACAATATCACTTCGACAATATTTTTATTCTCTCAAAAGCATGTTCTGCTTGATGAATTTCAATTGAAAAATGTTTTTGCTTTCTCTCCACTCTCTGCATTCAAAATTTATTTTACTCTCGTATGTAAGAGTTTACTTGTACAACCGTACTTGCTATGATATTTGTGTGAGTTGTGAGATGAAAGAGACATGCATAACATTGTCGATTTGGACAAAAACTTGAAATGACGTATTAATGTTGCTATAATTTTGTTTAAAAAAAATGGTTTTTTTTCTATTCTCTTCAACATGGTGAATGAATTTGAGAGTCCCCTTTGATGATATACAGTAATCGTTATATTGTGTGGCACTTTAAATAGAGACACAATTGCTTTGAAGGGTGTTTGAATCACCATTCATTAACAAAATAATATTTAGGAAACATTTCTATAGTAATTGAAATCTTTATAGCATTTTAAATTTATTTTAGAAAAACAGCTTATAAAATTTTAAAAAATTGATTGCAACCAACTTCGTGTTATTTTGGTTTAAAATATTCGAAATAATCTGTAGCTTTTATTTAGAAATAAAATTGAAAATGATTTAATTGATAATTCTTATTGTAAAATAAACCAAAAAAAAAAAACAAGTTTTTCTAAAATTATCAATTAGTCATAATGAGTTGAAATATTCAAATTACATTTAAATATTTTCTTTCTTTCTTTTGAATATTTTTTGTTAATTATGTTCTTTATCAACATGAATTATTAGTCTATTACTCTTTTTATATAGATAATAACGACATTTAAAGACTAGACAGTGATAAGTGATTACAAAAAAAACATCAAGACTCATATAGTGAACTCTTGAGAAATATCTTTTCGGTTTTTATCTATCATTTTAAATTTTGTAACTGCTTTAATAACGAGTAATAATAATAAAATACAATCAAAAGCAAGTAAATAAAAAAAATACGAATAAGAACACAAGACTAGTTAGTGTCTGATAAGCCGTGAAGAGAGCGCGAGAAGAGTGTAATAAGACAGAGTGATAACTGTGAGTGAGTGACGGAGAGGAATTGTGTTATAGCAAATTCATTAGTGACGCATAAAGAAGAAAGATTCTTTAATTATTTTTGAGTGGTATACAACGAAATGGCTGCTCTTTGGTTTGAGGTAAGTGATGACTATAATTATTTACTCAATTTGTATCATAAGCTATAAAGCTTCAACATTTATCTTCGAGTAAACAGAGCTTAAGATGAGATCTCTTAAATTCATATTTTATATTCTCGCATTTTCTTATTTCTTTTTCTCTTTCTTTTATATCATTCACATTGCTTCGTGTTCCTTTTCAACCGATAAAAAATTATCCTTAATAATAAAATATGAATATATCTAATAGCCGGCAAAAGTTTTATGGCAACAAATGAGCCACCGATGACCTCTCCTTCGTCTTCAAATTCAAACGGCCAAGAGCCTCAACTACCTCCTTTATTGCCACCATTACGTTCGACTCAACACATTTTACAACCTTTCTACGTGTTTCCAGGTGCTAAATTACTTTCCTTTCTATCCTAAAATCATTGTTGCTTTAAAGAGTGTTTCTTGTATGTATATTTTTTTTGTAAATTTTTTTGTTGATTTTGCGTTATTTTTCTTCCCTAGTAGAAGATTCTAAATTATGCACAAACCTGTATACAGATAAAATTCCACTTGTAATTTATTATTAATTAGTGTTTGTCCAGTTGTTTTCCTGCTCACATTTTCCTGTTGAATATAAATAGACTTGCACATGCAGCATATTTGTAAATTTCACATATGATTGTCATAAATTCCTTTTTTCTTACTAATTGTTGAGAACTGTGTCATCATTTGTTTGTTCATAAAATGAGTACACAGTAGTAGGGATTACAGTGAACTTTTCACATAGTGATTAAATGTGTCAGTGGCTCCCCGAGAATGCTATTTATAGCACAAATACAAAATAAAGTAATTAACTCAAATAACTTTATTTTATTGATTTATTTATATTCAAAATTTGAATTTTATGCATTAGAATCGCATGCTTTGTGTTGATAATTACTTCATAAGTTGAAATTAGTTGATTTTGTGCTCTGCTTCTCGTGAATGTGAAAAAGTGAATATATATGAAAATAACGTTTATATTCGCTGCTGTTTATTTAGTCGTGTCAGGTTTAAACGAGGAATCAACGTATGATTATGTTTGTGGAGGACCTCGGTTGCCTCATCGGTCGGCTGTCTCACACTCTACACTTAAGCTGACGTCGCCACCGACTAGGTTGCGTCCCGAAAGTAGACTTTGTAAGATTAATTTGATTCATTTTAATTATCAAACAATTTTAATTAATTGTAATATTATCTGTCTCTCCCATGCGGCATTGACATTTCTATCTCAATCAATCTCATATATATATACTATAATCCAATTACGATTGTGTTAAAAATAAAATATTTAATTTCGTGGTAAAGATACGCAACGAAAATTTGGTGGGAGTTTAGACGATGGAAGAACATCATCATCACACTCGCATTTTCATTATCAAACACCGCGACGTTCGCCTGGAAATTCATTGAAACGTAAACGAAGTTTAATTGATGGTAGATGTTCTCGAGCCTCATTTAAGAATAATGTTGATGACGAAGAAAATACTTTGCGACAGCTACTTAATGAGTGAGTCCTTTTCTTCAATGCTACACACAATATAGCTTAGAACACCACTAAAGAAAAAAAATCTTTCCTTTTGAGTTTTTCGCGCATTTATCGATCTCCCACTTATTTTTCTTTTTTCTCATCATCTTCTTTTTTATTTCTTTCATATCACCCTCCTCCATCATGAGTTTAATAGTTCAACATAATATTTATTTTTTTTCTCTCTCTTTCACTCTCTCACCCACAATTCATTGTTCACGTTCGACTATTTTCGTTACGATTTTTTTTCTTTCTTCCTTTTATGCTTCAATTGCTCTCTGTGTTTCGATTTTTCTATACTTAATTCATTTGTTCTTTTTTTCTTATTTTTCCTGCGGTATCCAGATTGAATTGACTAACTGAAATTTAAAAGCTATTGAGGCAATTTCCATGAACAGGCTCAGATTGGTCAACATTTACATTTCTAATCTAAACCATTTAATCACACCATGCAAATACTTTCTATCAACTTATGTCTATCTCATAAGTCCTAATCAAATTTAGTCTCCGCCATCTGGATACTTTTTCTCGTTTTATATAAAAATAATATCATTTTTTCTCTTCTCTGGCGAAGTGGAGAAGAGTATAACAACATTTGTCGTAAATTTATTTGCTTTATCATTTTATTTAAAGCTTTCTGCAAACACGACTTATCTTATGGATTTTCTTTTATTCATTTCTCCTATGAATTTTTTGTTGCCGTTCTTTACAAGAGATGAAGCTTTTTGGCTGAAGAGAGCAGAAAAGAAAAAAAATTATTATTAATTTGAAAAAAGAAGCTGCAAAACATTTATTTTTTTTTCTTTTATTTTTCTTCATTTCTTTTTTCATCTAGATTTTCATATTGAACCATATTACCAGGAGAAGTTTTACTGATAAAGAAAAAAAAACATTTTTTTCCTCTGTCTCTCTTGTTCGTTCGCTCGCACATATTGAATGCTCGCTCAGTTCTCCTTTATAAATTTTTTTCTTATTCATTCTTGTGCAAAAGATATGAAATATGAAAAAATTGTGTTTGATTCCTTTCTTCTTCGAAAAAGAAAAAAATAGAGATTCGATTCATGAGCGATGATAAAACAAAATAATACATAAAAAAGAGAAGAGGAAGGAATTTTATGTGTTCGGGCATCGATTGAAGAGGAGAATAGTTTTTTTAAAATAAAAGGAAATGGCTAGGCCGATGAAAACAAATATTATTAGAGAGAGGATGAAAACAAACTGTATTGTGATTTTTATTAAAAGTAGATGAAAATATCTAAAAATTTATCAGTAAAAAACAAAGACAATTAATAAGAAAAAAAAATGAAAAAAGTTTAAACAATCATGGATGTTATAAAAATTATAATAACAATTTTCAATTGAATTGAAAAAGCACAAAAGTTAAAAAAGTTACTGAAAAATAAGAGAAACAAAACACAAATTTTGCATTCATAAAATAACATAAACAGTCCATTATATGATGATGATGGATCCTTATTCATATCCAAGGTGATTTTCTTTGTAATTTCTTTTTCATAATCTTGTTTTTCTTCTTTTCTTGTTTTTAAATTAAATTTTTTGTTCTACTCTCATTTCTTTATATTTTTTTATAACAAAAAACTCATATAAAACTTGTTTATTCATTCTTTCTCGGTTCTTTATTCTTTCAATCATCAAAAATTAATGAAACAAAATTTTCTTCCTTGCTTTATCAACTTGCACTTTTTTAGAAAATTATTTTTTAGTTTTGCTATTCAGCAGATGAAAAACTTTTCTATTTTCATTTTTCTATTATCTACCACAAAATTGATTGTGAAAGAATTATGTAAATTTATGGAAATTTATTGGTGCAATGTGAAAATGTTCATTTCAAAATTTAATCACATTCATTGAGTTGAGAGCAATCGACTATATTGTCACGAGTCATCGTGTACGATTGTCATAATATTTGCATCAATTTTCCATCAAACAAATCATTTTATATGTTTGACTGTTCTAAATTTGTTATTGACAAACTATCAAGGTTACGAATCTACCTTGTGTGAAAATAAATGTGTATAACTGTTTTCATCTTGATGGTTTGTCATCTGTAAATAAGTGTGCGCTGGAAATCATTCAAATACTGTTGTTCATATGAAGAATCAAAGTTCACATCAATACGATAGAAGAACCTCTAGTTACCCTCTTGTAAGGAATTTTATTCCAGACTTACGAGACATAAGAGAGAAAGATAAAAAAAATCGAGGCACGTTTGTAGTTCTCATGACCTCCTTTTTCTTTTCTACCCTCACTCTTATTTCTACAAAAATTTATTTACACACTCAAAATACTTATTGGAAAATAAAGTAAATACAGGCACTAAGACACTCAAATGTCTTTTGGAATTTCCAAGCAATCCCAAGTGGAAGACAATATTTGGATGATTTTTGCAAGCAAATGTTTATCACATACAAGTACCATATAATATGAGAAAATTCTTCAATAATTTTTTCTTTACCATTTTCATTCTCTATTTTTCTTCTTTTGATATTTTTTTGCGAATTCCTTTTTTTGAATTTTATAATTTTCATATTTAAAAACATATTTGTAAAAAATACTAAAGTTTACAAAAACAAGTGAGTGTGATGAGGTAAGGCAAAAAAACACTAAAACACAATTGGTAAAACTTTTCAATATGAATAAATTTAAATTTTCATTTTTTGTTCCTCCAGTATGAATTTAAATTGTAAATTGGACAATTTGCAACGAGGAGATCAATACATGGAGACATCAGTAGCATTGTGCGAGATTCGCACTCAACTCCAAGAGCTGACAAAGTCAGTTGAGAGTTGTCAAAGTGAAGTGCACGAAGTGAGTGTTGTCACATTTTATTTTCCTTGCTTTAATACATGTGTATTACGAATTAATTTACTTTTATTCTTTCTCGTTCGCTCTCTCTATCACACTCTCGACAATGACATGGACAAAAAAGGTCAAAAGGGATATGGTTGCTATAAAACATGAATTGGACACAGTTCAACAAGTAAAAGAAGAAATCGAGGAGCTTCGTGAATACGTTGACCGCTTAGAAGAGCACACACAAAGAAGAAAACTTCGTCTACTGGAACAAGTGTGTTGAACTAAACTTTCATTTAGCTTAATTTATATTTTTCCTTTGTCTTTTATGATTTTCCGATTTTTATGTTTCAATAAAAGCTTTTGCTGATCGCTTGCTTTCATTTCGTTTATTTCAATAAATTTCAATAATTTTTTTTTATTTTATTCTTTTCTTTCGCTCTTTTGTGCTTCACTCTTTTGTTTTAAATTGTGGTAGAGTTATGTATAAATAAACATTATAATGTTATGTCTATAGAGACATTTTTTGGTTCTCCTTTTCGTTCTGCTTGCGTTTATGTGTTTGTGTGTATGCGTAAACAAACACACACATTATATTTTACGCAATTTTAGTGTGTATCATTTAGACATTCGCTTTTATTTTATTGTTATTCCATGTGCTTATCGAAAAATATCTCTCTATTTTAACAGGGTTTAACCTTCTTTCTTACGTACTCAATATTTGCTGCCGTTTTGGGCATGCTTCAATTCGGCTATAATACCGGAGTGATAAATGCGCCCGAAATTAATATAGAAAACTTTATGAAGGACGTTTATAAGGATCGTTATGGTGAAGATATAAGCGAAGAATTTATTCAACAATTATATTCTGTGGCTGTGTCGATATTTGCGATCGGTGGAATGCTCGGCGGTTTTAGTGGTGGTTGGATGGCAAATCGTTTTGGACGGTACGTATGGTATTTTGTTTGACGCATGCATTTGCATATAAATTGTGCAGATATTGAATTAATACAATTATACACTAGCAGTGCGAAAATAAATTTCTTTTTCCTGATTTGATTTGTGGTCTTTTCACTATGCAAAAATCCATAAATAAATTAAATTTCAACTAGTTTGAGTCGTTTATTGGAAGGACATAATCGCACAATCTGCACAATTTTTTTCCAATCATTTATGCCAGAATGAAAATCAAGTTTCGGTAAGTGAATAATTTGAGAGACTGAGTGTAAACTTTCAGCCTTTACCAATCAGAACTTGCCAAAACTTGACATTACAAAGCGAAAAAGCGAGAATATTTATGTATTATGATCGATATGTTTCACGCATTCATGTATATCTGTGTTTCATTTTATTATAATCGCCATCATCATCCATCCATCCGTCTGTCCATCGCGTAATAACATGCAGGAAGGGAGGCCTATTATTGAATAATGTTCTCGGTATATCTGGTGCATGTCTGATGGGCTTTACAAAGTTCCTCAATTCGTATGAAGTGCTGTTCCTGGGACGATTTATTATTGGAGTTAATTGTGGTATGAATCATGCTAAAATTTGAATATTAGTCTATCATTTCAAACTTTATTCTCGTTAACAGGTTTAAATACATCACTAGTTCCAATGTATATATCTGAAATTGCGCCATTAAATTTACGTGGTGGTTTAGGTACTGTTAATCAATTGGCTGTGACCATAGGTTTACTATTATCACAAGTGCTCGGTATTGAGCAAATATTAGGAACAAACGACGGATGGCCAGTATTATTAGGTTTAGCAGTGTGTCCAGCTATTCTTCAATTAATCCTATTACCGATTTGTCCTGAGTCGCCGCGCTATCTACTGATTACGAAACAATGGGAAGAAGAAGCAAGAAAAGGTATACGAAAGAAAAAAAGAGATTGCAATAAACCCCTCTTTCAGCATTTCAAGTATTTATTTATATGTTTGCACAGCTTTAAGAAGACTTCGAGCGTCGGGTCAAGTGGAGGAGGATATCGAGGAGATGCGAGCGGAAGAGCGTGCACAGCAATCAGAAAGCAGCATTTCAATTATGGAATTAATCTGCTCGCCAACCCTACGAGCACCGCTCATAATTGGAATTGTAATGCAATTGAGTCAACAGTTGAGTGGTATCAATGCTGTAAGTATCCTTCTTATGACAAAAGACATTTTCTATCTTCCTGTATACTTACTATACCGCCATGCTTCATGTAGCAATTTCACAATAACAGTAGCAGTGTAAAAAATGACTTAATGCTCTATTTAAATTGCAATTTCCCTCTACCTCTATCTTTCTTTCTTTACAATTCAGGTATTTTATTATTCCACTTCACTCTTCATGAGTTCCGGTCTTACCGAAGAGAGTGCAAAATTTGCAACAATAGGAATTGGTTGCATCATGGTAA